>VZRZ01008250.1:209346-233031 GCA_013398175.1 Climacteris rufus
AAAAAAATCAATATTAAAAGCCTAGTGAGGGGTCTAAAAAAAAAATTAAATGGCCTTGAGGTGCTTTTTCTTCATGATTCATATTGCAATAGTGGCTCAAAGCCCTAAAAAGCCCAAGTAGGAACTCTCTGTTTGCTTTAGAGCTGCATATTTTTTGTTTGGGGGGTCTAGAGGTTTTTTGATGGAAAGACTTCATTTTTTGATAAAAACATCCTGGAAAAAATGAAGCTATTGAGACAGGGGAACCAATTTTTATTCCTTTTTGGTGATATTTTTCATGAGATAAAATGTAATTCCTGAGAAGCTCTAACTTTGGTCCTTTTTCATTCTTAAAATGTTTCTTTCTCTCTAGGCTCGTGGCATCCATTTCCCATAGTCCTATCAGAGTGCCAGGGAAAATATATCTTTCTATTTTGGTATTGTCAAGAGGTAAGGTTTGAAGGGAAAGGTAATATCTTTTCTTAGAGGCACTGATAGAACTGGGAAAAAAGGGACTTATTTTTGGGCATAGAAGCCCTGTCTGGCTCTTTTGTTTATAAATTACCCTTCTGTTCTCCCAGAGACCTTCCTGGCTCTACACTGAACTCTTTTAACTCTCGCATAGGCACTCAAGAAGCACAGTCATCATTTATCTTTACTGCTACTGCAATCTCCTTGTCACCTCTGCTTTCTCTCCTCCTTCAGCTACTCACTCTTCTCTGTTTTGCAATCTTCTCAAGTGGCATGTGTAGCTGATATTTTATTACTCTTGTATACCTTTTTCTAATCCTCCATTATTTGGGGCATATCCTTTGTTATCTGTGTTAGACTTTTCTGTGCCCTGGGGATATTTATCGCTAATTGATTCACATAAATGGGAAGGTAAACATTCATTTCTCTTAGAACACACATTTTACTTGCAGCAGGACAATCCCTGGAGCTTTTATTCTTTCTTCCTTTCCTTTGTGGTGTCATGCATGGCTGGTTGGAGCTAAAATGGAATAAAGGTGATGTCTGCAGTGTCGAGCAGCATGTTCAGGATTTGTGTTTGTGGCTCACTGGCTACACTGGGAGATGTCACAGCTTCCACAGAAGTGAGTGTTAGATGCACCTCCACTCTTCTGTGGGGAAAATATCCCCTGCAAGCCCTTAAAAGGAGCAGAGAGGCTTGGGGAGGAGGGAGACCATTGGTCCTGTTCACCACTTCCATTAACAGCCTGGAGGATGGAATTGACAGTACACTTATGAAACTTGGAGGTGGCACCAGGCTAGGAGGGACTGCAAATATATTGGACAACAGAATGAGAATTCAAATGACTTCAACAAATTGCAGAAATGGATTTTTTTGGGGGGAAAGGAAGAATTAGATTAGAGACAAGTGCAAGGCACCAAACATTGGTGGAATAATCAGTGCAGGGTGTGAGGCAGTGGTTCTGCCAGAAGGGAACTGGTGAGTAGGGCTGGACCAGAAGCTCATCAAGCCTCAGCGTCACATTGGTGGGAAGAACAGGCAAGTATAGGTAGGACATCAAGTAACAGGCTCCTTTTACAGCAGAAGTGGTGCAGACTGTGTATTAGAAAAGCTTTTTGATGGTGGGCAGTGTTCAGCATGGGTTGAGGGTGCTGAGGAAGAGCATCTCCCGGGGGTGGCACAGGCACAGATGGTAGAGCTGTGGGGCAGGAGGAGGGAGGAGCATTGTCTCCAGATCCCTGAGCTCTGGTGCCCCACAGCTCCCTGCAGGGACCCTGGGGAGGGCAGGGGCTGGTGCTGGGCTGTGCAGAGCCCTCTGTCTCCCCAGGAGCTCCAGAGTCCTCCCTGCTCCCACCCCCTCTGCCCTGCCAGGACTGTGACCCTCGACAGGGTTTTGCCCTGGGATGTGAGCATCAGTCTGCCTTGGTGATGTGTGGAGCAGACTGTAGGAACATGAGATTTTCTGCTATTTTTTTCTCACTTCACAAGACTTAACACTGGTAAGAGGAGGATATAAGTTTAACTATGCTGTTGGCCTTGAGGCTTTAGGTATCAAGGAGAGATTATTTCAGAGATCAAACTGAATGCTGATTTGAGGGAGTAGCTCATCCCTTTGGAGTGCTCCAGAAGGAAAAGGGAACATTGTCAGTTCAATCTACTGTGGAATTTATAATATTAATGATCTGAAGAACACTTTAGGGATTTCTGTCAGATGTCTATTTTAATTTAAACTCTTGGGTGTTTAACTACCCAAAATATTGAGTTCTAGTCATTATAAAAACTAATAACTGGCTTATTTTGCTGCTAATTCAGAAACTGAGGTTAATTATCTATAGTGAAGGGATATGGTAGTAATCTAAAGTCTACCTGAGTAAGCCACTGTGGTTAATTGATTCCCCATGAAATGACAAGAGATTCCTTCAGAGGGAGAAGGTGTTTAGTATTCTGGGCTTTCTCAAAGGTACGAGCATTTGCTTCTCATGAAAGGTTGTTTTGTTTGCCTTGATCAGCTGTACTTTACCCTTTTCTTATCATCCCTAGTAGTTTATTTTTGTGAAGAAAACCCAGAACCACGGGATGATTTTGGATTTGCCAGGTGAGAGCCCCTCTGCTGCATCCCTCTGGTTCACAACACACCTGTGTAGGAGGTGCTTGCACCAGCCTGTCCCCCCACTGTGCATGGGGGATGTGTTTGATGTCCAATCCAAGGATGTGGGACTGCCCCAGTGAACCTGGCAGCTGTGTTTGGCCTGGATACATGGATGTTTCCAGAGCTGCATGTTTGGGGTGAGCACAGCCGGGGTTTGGCCCAGCTGACTTTGCCAAAAGTACAGATCACATTAAGCCCAGAGCTGAAATTGCTTCCTTGCTCTCTGTCCTGTATCCTCCCTGTTCTGCCATTCCCTTTCTCAGGGGCTCTGAATCTGCCCACTCTCCCACTAGTTTATTTAATAAAAATTACTTTCTAAGCCAACTGCAAGCAGCTGAAAAAATTAATTTAAACTTCCCCTAAAGTGTATTTGTCAACGTCCAGTGTTGTAATTCATTGCATTGTATCCTAGCATCCCCTGAACATGGCAGTGTCAGAACTCTGGTGATGTAGTGCAGTCTCCATGTATAATATATCACAAGAACAGTTTCAGCTTGGATGATATATGAAGCCAGCCTGGGAGGATTTTGAAAACAGACCTAAATTTTGAGATTTTTTTTTGTGTAGCTTTGAGTGGTTGAAGGCTTCACCTGAAGCATTTGCTGAACATCTAAATACTTTTTCCCTTGCCAGGTAGGAGTTAGCAATGGCAATTAACCTCTCAGGGCTTTGTAGGTCAGCTGCCCAAACTGCAAAGGTAACGTGTGTGCATCACAACTATTTACCTGGGTTATTTTGCAATGCTGCTTGTGTTTAAAGCAAAAAACTAGATGTGATTGCAGTCTAAATTGGGCAATATGTGGTTTGGAAGGGGTTGTGAGTGATGGGATGATGTGTAGAGGTGTGATGGGCATGGATGTCCTTCCCTGCATGGGATAAACCTCCCATGGGAATCCTGTACTGCAGAGTAGAAGGCACCAGGCTTTTCTCACAAGAACTGTTCTGCAAGGAACGTGTTAGGTGGTGTAGCTGGATGTAACTGAATGCTGAGAGGGCAGGAGAGCAAGAAAGAGCTGAGAGCAAAAGCTGGAATGTGTAACACAAGAGCAGATAAATATGAGGGCAAAAATGGCAGGAAAAGGGAAGAACTGGAAAGGAAAATGGGAACAATGACTGACCTTTGTTTACAGACAAATAGTCTGTTGCCAGCACAGGTCAGGACTTTATATTGAAATAGTTCTGCCATGCAAATTTAGAAAAAATAAAACAGAGGCATGAGCAGAGACCATCTACCTCCTCTTCTTCCCACTTCACATAAAAAATGCAACTCGTCTTATCTCTCACCCTCTCTTTCCGAGTTTGCTGTTCTTTTTTTGACAAAGAAGCCTCATATTCCAGGCAGATTTCTTCTGACTCGTGAAGTGGTGAAAGGTGAGTGTGAAATGCACTTTGTGCTGCCATGCCCCATCATTGGGAAGCAATTCCTGCACTTTTCAAAGAACCTGCCTTTGGTTGTCAGGGCTGTGGTAGAGAAAAAACTCTCTGAGTTGTGCAAGGGAGCATTTAAAGTGTTGTCTAACAGTAGTAAAGATTTAGCCCAGCTCAACGTTCCAACTTAATTACCAGGAAAATGCTATACATTATGAAGATTTAAATCATTTAACAAGCCTTGTGTGACTCTTAATGGTCTTTTATTACACCCTTTTTATAGGGTTTTTATTTGACAGGACAAAAGCAATAGTCAGCATGGACTCCTGGCTGGGGGGTCACCTCTTGGTTATCACAGGACACAGCACACTTTTCATTAGGAGAGAAATGGTGAAGTAGTTCACTCTGTTGATCACTAAACCTGGGGGAAGGAAGGACAGAAGCCCCTTTGTAGGCAGCCTATTTGTGTACAGACTTCAGCAGGTTTGCAGTGGGCAGGATGCTCAGCACACAGGGAATTGGCTGTGCTGTGGGAACTCCTCACATGGATTGAAGTTGGTGGCTGCTCATGGTGATTCATATTTAGATGTCATGTACAGCTGCATCTGAAGAAACAGCTGTAAGGGAAGAAGAAAGGGAAAATATTTTAGGCTGAAAGAGCAAAAGGAGCAAAAAGGTAGATGCTAGGCTAGTGCTTGTTCACTTTTGTCTAAATTGCTCCCCTTAGTAGGGCCATGGTTTGATTAAAAAATAATTCTGACTTTGGGACCTTAAATACCCAGTTCCAGGGTGTGATGTGGTGTGTAGCACTGAGTCAGCACAGACTGTGCTCACCCAGAAGCTGTGAGGAGCTGGAGCAGCAGCAGAGCCCAGCTCCCTCCACAGCCCTTCCCTGGGTCTTCCTCCCTGCTGTCCCCCCACCCCTGCATGGCACTGTCGCAGTCTTTGGCATGGAGAGCAACACAAATAATCACCCAGCAATTCCAGGCATAAAAGCAAGTTCAATACTACAAGGTGTCTTTTATACATTTTCTTGGCCTTCAGGCTATGTGTCCACTGGCTCCTAAGTTACTACATTACACATTATTGGTTATCTAAAGCTAATACACAATCTAGAGCAAAACACAACCTCCTGAGCTCAGGTGCACATTCCTGCTTCTGTGATTTTGGTTTCTTGCTTTGCTGATGTTAAAAGTTCTCATGGGTACAAGCTGATTGTCAAGGCCACTGTTGGCAAGGCTTCCAGACAAGCTGTCCATTCCCACAGGGCACAAGCCGCGGAATCCGCAACACAAACCCTTGGAGAAGGCTCCCAGTGGGGCCAAGGCCGCTCAGCCCCCTCCCGTGGCAGGGGGAGACGTGAGGGGCTGTGACTGACGGTGCCCCAGGGCTGGTGCTGTTCCGCGGGTCACGGCCGCGGCTGCCCCAGGGATGCGGTGCTGACGGGCTCAGAGCAGCCCCTCCGCTGAGCAACAGCCCTGCACGAGTTCTGTGTGTTGGACATGGACCAAAGGCACAGCACGTGTGTCTCTCCAGGCCATAAAGGCCTAATTCCACCTTCTGCTGGAACGGCCTGGTTTAGCATGTCAGCCTCTCTGCAGTAACCCGGGCAGGGGCCTACAGAATGTACAGGTTTGGTGAGGAGAGGCTCTTTTCTCCTTTTGCCCTCACAATTAGATTCTGTCTGAGCACTTGCACCTTGCTGTTTAACACATTTTTGGAAGCAGTTTTTATTTCTTTATTTCTGTGTACTCTAATATTTTCAGTATTCTGACAAATACTCAATCCCCCTTTGGCTCCGGGGTGAGAGGAACACTCCTGATGCCTCCTGTGGTGGGTTACACATTGTGTAAGGCTGATTCCACAGGGTCAGTGATAAACTATCAATTCTCATTCTTGTCCTGTGTCCCCAGCAGGGAACTCTTACAGTGGTGCTGCTTAAATTGGCCCCAGTGCTACACCCAGTGCAGGTCAGCAAACCCATGCTTGAAGTACCTCTGCAACAGAACAAAGAAGCAGCAGAGCTGCATTAGCAATGAATTCATTAAACATTTGCATTTTCATGGAAATCTGATGCTATTTCATCTAATCAAAGATTGTACTTGGTTTCCCCAAAGTCTTACATCTCAATCTATAACTGACACACTGTGAAATATCTGAAATCCACTTGAAAGCCCATGGGATCACTGCTGAATTCCACAGCCTTTTAACATATGCAATTACACTGAGATACACAGAAATTACTGTCTATTTTTTTTTTTCCACAGGCTTTTCTGCTAGTTCTGTAGAAGGCATATTTGCACCAAGTGGAGAATTTTAATTCCCCCCCCTAAGACTCTTTGTTCATTTTTGCCAATAACTTTTATGACTGTCTGCAGTTTCACAGGCTATGTATACATCCAATACTGTGACTTAAACGTTTCCAGGTTTTCTAGCTTACTGCCTAAAAAATAGAGTGAAAAATACTTTTGTGAAAAATTTGTTACAGTTGCTTCTAACATTTTTAGTTAGCACAAGTCTCCAGAATTTGGCTTGTGTCTCTGAGACACCCTTAGCTCTGGAAATAGCCCTCTCTGTTGAACTCTAGTCTCTTCTAAAGCTCAACATCTGTAGCAGACAGAGCTGGCATGGAGCTGCTCCTGCTCACCCCGTGGTTCCTCCTTTGTTCTTCACATCACCTCCACTGATGGGCATATGGGTTGGGAATTCCGGGGCTGCTCTCGGGCCAGCAGCTTTCAGCCGTGCCCCCCAGGTGAAATGAGCCCGAACAAGTCGGGAGAGACTGTTCAAATCTGTTCCCTGCACACTGAGAGGAACAAAGAGGGAAGCCAGCATTCATCATTCAAAAGATAAACATTTGACAGCACAGCTTGACTATGTCAGGAACACTTCTGTTTTAATAGTATGCCTGCAAGCTTTCAAAACAAGTGTTTACCTGTCACAATAAACATTTATGAGTGAAGTACACAAAACACACTAAACTTGGAGTTGGCAAGCTTCCAGAAATGCCATGTGCAGTTAAACTCTTGAGCTTGTCATTCCATCCAACATAAATCTCTTCAGTTGTCTTCTGTCTTCTTCGGTGTGTACTGTGGGACTTTCCTGCCTGCTCTGGAGACATCTGTCTTGGATGCACACAGAACCCTGCAAGTGCAGCAAGTGCCTGGAGCTGACAGGCACATTAAGACCTAACTCCTAAACAGCTGCAATTAACTCACTAATGGCAAGTGGTGAGATTGAGTGTCTTACTATTGGTAAATACGAGCTCGTAGGGGAAATGTGGAGTAGAGCATGTGGGACTTCACTTAGGTGTTGGATCAGACCTCAAATTTGGATTTTCTGGTGACTTAAGAGGAATGAAGTCTGATCTAGTGCTTGGCCTGGCCTGGGTTTGAGTCTGACACAAGAGAAGGTCATAAGTTTGCTTGGCTGGAGTTTCCTTTGACCATGCCAAACAATGAGAATTCCCACTTTTTCAGAGATGTTATTTCACTTTGTAGGACTTCTTGCCAAGTCTAACACTGTGCAGCATACTGGAAAAATAGCTAAAGTCAATAAATACAGCCCATAAAAATAAAGTCTGGCACAAGGTTTGCACAGGAAACAATTACGTCTTGCTTTTCTTTTTTTTTTTAGGCCATTTCACATTTCAATAGCTTAAGGAAAAGCTAGGACAGCAAGGGGAATTTCCTCCTGTATGTACATTTTACTGTATATATATGTGCATTTAAAGTTTTGGGCTTGGTTTTTTTTTTTTTGGTTTCTTGGTTTTTTGGTTTTTTGGTTTTGTTGTTTTTTTCTTTTACCTTTTTACTTTTTAATGTTTTGCTTTTTTGTTGTAGAGTGAAGTATAGGACAGTTTCTGCTGGCCAGATAGTGTAGTCTGACTAGAATGGATGGGTTAAAATGCCCACCTAGTGCTGGGGGAACAACAGCTGAAATGGGAATCAGGAATGTCAGACTTGGAGTTCCTGGGTTTGGGTTGGGGCTCTTGTATGCTGTAAAACCCTTTGAAGTCAAGACAATGTTGCTTATACAGGGAACGCTTCTCAAGATGGCACAGTCAGTGCTACAGCACTTTTCAAGTCTGCGTGGGGTGTCTCTTGGACTTTGGGGAGCCTGCTCTTAAGGGATTCCTGGCCTGCTGTGGAATTGCTGGTGTAAACCAGAGATTCACATCACCACCTCCCTCCTGGGCGCCCACTTGGGACTGCAGTTCAAGTCCTTGTGTGTCCTGACTTCCAGATGAGCACGGTAAGCTCTGGGCAGTTGGTTTTCTCCCTTGCCCCGTGGTTTCTCACAAGAGCAATCCTTCTTCCCCTGGGTGCTCTCCTGATCCAAAGGATGCCCAGGGTGCTGCCGAGCAGCCCCTTGCTCTCGCCTCTCCCACAGTCAATGTGGGTGGCCTTCTGCCTTGACTCCCATGCAACACTTCAAAAGGCTTCCTTTTTGTTCTAGTGCAGAATGTAAAAGGCTTTCAACATCTCCATTTAAAAAACCAAAAATTCCAGTGTTTGTGCTCTCCATTTTCCTTCGGAGAGCACAGTGAGAAAAGGGAAGGTCTGCCCTTGTTCAGTCCTGGCAAGTCCAATCCAGAGCACTGTAAAAATGCGTCTAAAAAAAGGACCTTTCTTCCAATAAATGCCAGTTTAATGAATGAAAGAGAAACAATTGAAGTCTGCAGTAATAGAACAATTATGTGCTGTTGTGCATTCCAGCTGGCTACACATCGAACAGCTCCTACAAATTGCTGGAAACACAGCAGCACAGGGATCTGATACATTTCAGGACAGTCATTATTAAGAAGAAATACCATGTGTCAATCTGCTGATGCCCTCGGAGGGCATTCTGCTCCTAAAATCCCTTAATTACTGCTCTGGGGCTCACGTGTGCCCCTGGCTTGCCTCTGTGAGAGGGAGAGTGCTGGAAGCAGGAACCCTGGGTGATGTTCATTAACGCCCACAGCCTCTGCTCTTTCCTCTGCTGAGCATCACCGGCAGGGAGGCTGGGCACGGGGGCTGCAAAGAGGCACGGAGCCCCAGCTTGGGAAGGTCTGAACAGCTACAGTGGAACAGTTAAGAGTGCAGACCTGAGGTGGGAGGGGAACACACAGAAAGGACCAAAAAAAAAAATAAGGAAGAAAAAATAGCCAGTGGATGCTGTGCCTGTGAGCCCCACAGATCGCCCCTCACCCATCTCTTGGATAATTCCTTAAATTGGTATTCCAATGGCAGACAGGAAGGTGAAGATGGCCCTGGAATGTTGCACAATGTGTGCAGCCCACACCAGTCGGCAAAGCACATCACCCGGTTTGGGGTCAGGGTTGGAGGCTTTGGAGGCTCCAGCCACGGAGGAACTGGACCAGATTTGCATCCTAAAACAGCGTAACACTGAGCAAACTGCTCAGTCACTGCCAACCTGCTTGTGCTTCAGGTTCAGGATTTTGATCAGTGTTTCAGTGTTAATGAAACACGTTTGGTGGACATTTTTGGATGCAAAAATAGGAGAAAATGTGTTGGAAGGATTGTGGTTGGGTAGTGGCACAAGGGCTTCGGGCTCCCGCAAGGTCCTCGCTTGGCTGATTTTGTAATGATCTTTGGTCACTCAGAAACCGAAAAGGTCATGAGGGGTGTTCAGAGCTGGTGAGTGCTGATTACACATGATATAAACACCTCTTCTGTGTTAGATCTGTGGAAAGAATTTAAATGTCTGAAGTGCAGAGGAGTAGGGATTAACGAGCTGTGAAGGAAGGAGATGTATTTAAGGTGTTTGTGAATAGGGAGAGGATGAAGTTCCTGCTCCATATTTAAGACATTAAAGCTACTTTGCAGGTCTTTTTTCTTTCAAAAGAAAGCCTGAAAGCCCCCGCAGTTCTGAGTACTTGTCAGGGATGTAATGATGGAAATTTTGTCAGCCTTGCTTTGCATAATAGGGATCATTATGTGATGGTAAATTTCTCTGTATGTTCTGTACGTTCCTAATGTGGGAGGAATAAAATATTCCTGAGGTTTCTTTTGCAGAGCTTGTCAATGGAGAGGCTGGGTCAGATTGTCTTCCCATTTATTAGCAGGAAAAGCTAAGATGACTTTATGCAAGCACAACAGTAGGAAATCACTGTGATGGGAGAGTCAGGCTTATTGGTTCAAATCCTCCCAGCCTGACAGGTACTTCTTTCTGGCATCAGCTCTGTTTTAAGTTCACATTGGGAAGCTCTGCCTCCTCCCCGAGCCGCTCAGGTCCTGCTGGGACAGCACCCAGGAGGACGTGGCACTGCACCTGAGCCAGGTGCCAGCTCCCTGCCTGTCCCATGTGGGCAGTGGGGCCGACACGGTGGGCACTGTGACACTGGCTGGGGTCCTGGCTCAGCGTCCTGCTGAGTGTCCCTGGCCGAGCGGGGGCTGCAGACAGCTGCAGGAGTCCCCAAGCCACAGGTGTCCCCAGGCTGCAGGTGTCCCCAAGCTCAGGTGTCCCCACGTTCAGGTGTCCCCAAGCTCAGGTGTCCCCACGTTCAGGTGTCCCCAAGCTCAGGTGTCCCCACGTTCAGGTGTCCCCAAGCTCAGGTGTCCCCACGTTCAGGTGTCCCCAAGCTCAGGTGTCCCCACGTTCAGGTGTCCCCAAGCTCAGGTGTCCCCACGTTCAGGTGTCCCCAAGCTCAGGTGTCCCCACGTTCAGGTGTCCCCAAGCTCAGGTGTCCCCACGTTCAGGTGTCCCCAAGCTCAGGTGTCCCCACGTTCAGGTGTCCCCAAGCTCAGGTGTCCCCACGTTCAGGTGTCCCCAAGCTCAGGTGTCCCCACGTTCAGGTGTCCCCAAGCTCAGGTGTCCCCACGTTCAGGTGTCCCCAAGCTCAGGTGTCCCCACGTTCAGGTGTCCCCAAGCTCAGGTGTCCCCACGTTCAGGTGTCCCCAAGCTCAGGTGTCCCCAGGCTCAGCTCCTGCCGCAGCTGAGCGGGGTGTGCTGGCTCCTCTGGGGAGGGCGAGCCCCAGGCCTGATGGTCTCAGCGTCCATGGAGGCAAAGACCAGAGAGGGGTCTTTGTTTGGGTTTCAGTTCTTTTATTCCGGGGTCCAGGATAGGAGAGGGTCCAGGAGAGAAAAGGGTCCAGGTGCAGGGAAGGACAGCAAGAGGATCCAGAAGAGCCAAGGCGTTCCAGGGACAAAGACAGGGTATGGGGAAAAGCAGGGGTTTAAATAGAAAAAGGGAGCAGGGGAAACTACCAATAGGGGTACAGAAAATACAAACTATCCAATGAAGAACAGAAGAGATACGAACTTTCTAGAACTAAACCATACACATGAGGTAACACGCAAACTAACCAATGCTGTAACAACATGCAAAATGTAAACGGAGGGAACTCTGGGAGGAAACAAAACGTCACCCTAACCACAGAGGGAGTCTTAAACCTTGGTGTGCTGGGTTTTATTCCACTAATTCTGAAGTTTTGTGGCAGTGGCTTTTGCCATGCACGCCTCCACAGGCAGCTGGGAGCTGGGTGAATGCTCCTGAGGGGCTGCAGAACCCCACAGCTCATTGTTCCAGCTTTAGCAGTTCACAGAGACTGCAGAAACCCTTGCTATAAAATAAGCCATTGGGTTTTTCTCAGAGGCTCCTCCAAGTCTTAAGGCTTTGGGAGTGTCACATGCCTGCAAAGAGCAGAGCACTAAGTCCTAACTCGGGCTCACACAAACCACAACTGCCTGCTTGAGCAAAAATATGCCCAATCTGGCTATTAATAGCAGGTATGGATTTCAGAGAGGCTTATCTGCCCCTAACAAGCAGCTCCTGTCTGCTCTGTTGTGAATCTCGGCGAGAAATAGCAGGGAGGAGTGTTAGCCAGGACTTTGCAGAGGCAGGGGAAGTTACTGCAGTCTGCTGAGGGCAAATGAGCCCCAAAGGGGCTTCATGGATCACCTGGAGCTGCAGAGGGACAGGGCACATCCCAGCCCTGCCAAGCTCTGATTTTCATCTGAGTTCTTCAGGTACTTTTGCTTTCTGCAAGAGGTTTCTGTGGTATCCACAGGACACATTTGGGTACCCAGAGCTGAGAATGGCATGCAACAGTGCAGTTGGTAGTTGTTGGAATAAATTGCTCTTTCTGACAGGCAAGGCAATGTGTCCTTTCACAGGCATTTGTTCAAACCATTTGTTTGAACAGAAAAAAAGTAGGTATTTGTTCAAAACAATTAGACTCCATAGCCTAGTTTAGTACTTAATCAATTTATGTGGTTTGTTACAGCACCTGCATATGTCCTTAATAAGTACTGACACCCTTTTCCTAGAGCACTGCTATGTGCTTACAGAGAAATTACACTTTTAATTATGCCACACAAGCCCAATGGAAAATCTAATTATGACAGCAGTATTTTTCAACTTTTGTTGAAAATACACAAATAATGTATTTTCTGTAACGCATTTGCAAATGTTGGCTTTGCTGTAGAGCTTTGGGACAGGAAATGGATTCAGAGCAGAGTTTGTACTGTGCTTCACTGTATAATTTATTAGTCACTGCCATGTATTATTTGCATGCTGTCATAAATGTCCTGGTAGTTGATGCAGTAAAACAGGCAGGTGGGAGTTCTTGCTCAAAAGGTTCTCAGTGGTCTGAACCCAACACTTGCCTAAGTTGTGGAAATACTGGAGCTGCTTCTCAGGGATTTGTGTCCCGTCCTTTGATTCTCTGGTGTCTCATATGGTGTCAGCTCTGATTGAAATGTTTGGCATAGATTAGGATGTTCCCAGGTTTTCTTTGTGCCTCTTTAGGGTTCAGCTCATGTTGGAGCCTCATTTTTCATGGGGACAGTGTACAAACAGTTTAGATTGGGACATCACTCCGCCCTTCTCCCTCTGGGGTGACCTGGTACCCACTAGCTGTCCATGGTTATGGTTCCTCTAGCAGCTCCAAGCCACCAGAGTGTTTATTAGAAGGCTGTGTGGTCTAAAAGCCTCTGTCTTACTCAGGTTTTCCCCTTTGTGAGCTCCAGACAGTCCCAGGAGCTGGGCAGTACTAGCTGGAGCTAGCCAGTACTTTTTGCACACTCAGCAATATTTATGGTGCCTTAAAACAGCGTGAGCTGTCTTAGCTTGGCTATTGCTCATTCAAAGAGAAAATATGGGGTTTTCAGTGCTGTTTAGAGTGGGTCTAAGCCTGTTTCTGCTCAGTACCCAGCATGAGCATCAGCAGGGACAGAGTTAGAGCAACAAAGCCATCTTGCACATCTCATCCCTTCTGCAGATGGACTTGCCTTGGGGAAGAGGAGCCCCACAGTCACTCCTCCCCAGCCCCAGCAGCTCGCTGGCAGTGCCTCAGTCTGCTGTGAGTAGCTATCAATTTAATGGATTACAACACACCAAACCCCTGAGCTTTTCAAAATACTTTACTTCAGTGTCTAAACAGTCAGTCAGGTTCTTAATTCTTAATTACCTTGCAGTTCGTATGCAAAGGGGTGCAGCCATCCTTTTGTTCATAAAAACAGAGCAAACTGTCTCTCTTTGCTGTCTCTCCCCAGCCTGAGCTGCCTCAGGCAGGGATGATCCCTCTGTGTCTGCTCACAACAGCACCACACCAACCACTGGAGGTGCTCCTCTGAGCTGTTATGGTGTTGCTGGGCATTAGCAGAGGTAACTGGCACAGCAGAGACTCCAGGCATGGCTGCCACACACGGAGGCTGAAATTTGTCCCAGTCCCTAAAATCCTGTAGGACGGCAGGGAAGGGGAGCACCCTGGTGATGGGAGCAGAGCTCTCTGGCATGGGGCAAGCTGAGCTTCTCAGGACAAGTCCTTGGTTCCTTTGAAGTCCTCACAGAGAAGTGCCTGGACAAGGGATTCATGACACTCTGTGCTGGTTTAAAACCCACTCAAGCTGCTCCCTCTTCTCCTTCCCCTTCTGATAATGGAGGAACACATGGAGAGGTTATAAATTGGAATCACAGTTTACTGAAAATCGCAATAACCACAACAATATTACTAAAAGAGGGTATAAAAGAGTGAGGGAGTTTTACCCACAAAGAGGTATTCTCCACCAAATAAGCAAACGTGCTTCCTGAAGACAGTGCCCAGTGTGGTTTCCCAAAGGCAAAATGGCAACTGACCCTGGGCTGGGGCCATGTGTATTTGGGAAAACAAAACCAATATACTGGGGAGTCTCTCATGGCTTAACTTCTCCCCAAGCCCCAGCCCAGAACCAGCAGAAAGCAGGGGCAGGGCAAAGCCTGGGAAGCTTGTTGGTCCGAATGAGGGGCTGTGCTGCCACAGCGCCGGCTCTGCGCGCCCAGCAGGGCTCGGGTCCCTTCCAGGCCTCTCTCCAGGGCAGCAGCAGTGTGGTGGTGGTCCCAGTCCCACACCCTCTCTGGAGTGAGCTCAGCAAAACAAAATGGCCAAATTCCCATTTTCAGCCCCAGCTTTTTCCCAGCTGAAGCCACATCCCCCAGCGGTGACATGGGTGGCATCGAGCAGACAGCGCTAAAAATTCCACCCCCCTGTATCTGTACCCAGGACACACTCCAAAGGTTATTTACTTCTGAGAATCCTTTTCAGAGCAGAGCTAGAGCACCAGGATATTTTCAATTAGTATTTTTACTTGTCAGTGGAACAGGTTTGCCCTGAAACCTGACTTGTTCAGGTGAGTCCCTCTGTGTGTGCTTCACCCGTCCCATGTGCCGCCAGGATGATCTATTGAACAGGGCCCATCTCAATTTCTGGTCCACTGTGCAATAGATCAGAAGAAAAGTTGTTGCTCTGAGCTCGTAATTTTTCCTGGTTCCTTTAAACCCATTTGTTCTGCTCGGGTGCTTTGTGGCTACTAATAGAAAATGTTATGGGAAGGACTGTAAAACCTGATCACTGGAAATGTAGATGTCTGTTAGTGTTTAGAGTCTCTTTTTCTGCAAACTTTAAAGCATATTGCAGAGGTGTAACCTCTCCTGCCATCACGAGTCCTCTGCCTAGACCAGATGTGCTCTGGTGTCACATGTTTCCATAGGAGCTGGAAAGCAGTTAAAGCATCCTGTAGGCTCCCTTCTTCCTCATCACTTTAATCACAGACTTCTCCATTTTTCCAGACGTTCCCAGCGTGGTGTATTAACGATGGGAAATTAAAAATTAATGAAAGGAAGAGGGAAGGGAAGAGTGATAGTGCCAAGCTAAAGCTGACCATCTGTCCTCTGTCCCTGGAAATGAAAAGCCAGTTTTGGGAGGGAACTAAGGGGAGCTTGATGGCTGGAGTGGCTTCAGAGCTAATGGCAGTGCCCACTGCGCTGCAGGCAGGAGATTGTCAGGCAGAAATCTAGTTGGAAGTTATTTTAGTATTTCCCAGGCTGGCTTGGTTTGCTTTGGCCTAATCCACCTTTTGTATTTTTATTCTTTGTCTCGTGGAGGTACCTACAGCCCTGAATTGTCTTGCTGAAAGTACTGGTGCCAGGATGAGGCAATTTTATTTCAGCAGATCCATCCCCAAAGCTTTCAAAGTGCATGAGATTATGGAAGTTACCCTGCCTGTGCAACTTAATTGCACTACTGGGCTGAGGCTGCTGTAAAGATATCCCTGTTAAGATATTAACTGATAGCAACTCACACAGATTAAATTTTATTTCTTGAATTATGATGATCAGAGCAGTCCCACCAGGTGAAACTGCAGAGAACAGGTTTACTAATAAACACTGCAGAGCAATCCTTCATTTCTCACGTCTGTGAGAAGCCTGGAGCACAACAGATTGCTGCTGCAGGGCCCTGCCTGAGAGGCTACCAAAGAGCAGCCTGCCATTCCATTTTAACATTTGTTAAACTGCAGGACAGCATTAGCCTGGCCTGCCACTTACATCAGCGAGAGGTTAAAGCACTGCCGAGCACTTCAAAGGCGTGCTGGGGAAGGACTGAAAAATGCCTGGGAAATAATGGCTTCCCCAAAACCCTCATTTTCACAGTGGTTGCAGAGTCAATCTTTTCCTTTGCTGGCCTCCACGTCGCAGCCCCACTCAGACCCGGCCTCTCACAACATCACCTAATGCCTTTCAGCCCAGTATCATCCCCATTTTAAGCCCATCAGGTGACAAGAATATTCATTGTTGACGGAATGAAATGTTTTAGAGTGTGCCCAGGCACCTCTGAAGGAGATGAGGTGGCAGATAGAGAGGGGGAACAGGAGGCACGAGGCAGATTCCCAGCATCAAACACTTTTCTAACCCCTGGAGCTCCCAGTTCAGGCCTTCCTGTTTCTCTTCCAAAATCCTCTTGCTTCCCACCAAAGCCCACTTTGCTCCAAGGAAAAGGAAAATGAACCCCAAATGGTGCCAAAACCTTATGACTTTCTGGCATGTTATGACTTAATTTTGCCACCCTGGAGATAAAAGCAGAATTTGTGTGGACAGGAGAAAGTCAGATTAAGAAAAGATTTCTAAAGCAGGGACTGGGCAGGGTCAGCCCACCTGGGAGATCCAGGAGCAGCTCTGGACCAGCCTCTCTAATGACCATCAAGGTTTTTTGCCACTGGCAGATTCTCAGCAACTCCTTTGGTTCAGAAGTAAGAGAAACTCCCGTGGCAGAGGCAGTGTGGGGTGTTTTACAGCCACCCCATCGGAGTGGGCACACACATGGTCAGGCTGGGACTGAAAGGCAGGGCTGAGCAGGGCCACTACACCTACCTGGAGGGAAAAATTGGGGTGGGGGAATTGCTGTTCCTTCTCATGCAGATACAGCTTTTTTTCTTATTCTTGATGTTGTGTGAAGAGCAGCAGGATGGTTGTGGGTCTGCAAGAGAGGCTGAGCAAACAGCCTTGCCCCAGGGAGGAATCCCATGAGGGTCCCTGAGCAAGGCTCCACACACCACATGGCTGTGCCAGGCTGGACAGCTGCCCCTCTCTAGTGGGGTGAGCAGGAGCATCCCACACCTGGGAGCAGCCATTCCCATAGAAGGCGGACAACAGGAATCCACCCCTTCCTCTGCTGAAGGAAACCGAATTTATAAGGAATTGATGATGCTCTGAATCAGCGTGTTTGTGAAAAGTACCTGTAATATGTCAGCACGGTTCTGAGATGAAAGTGGAGCAGAAATCCTACAGGAGAGGGAAGGGGGGTACACCAAAAACCTTGGATGAAGTCCAATATTCAGGTAATAAGACCTTAAGAAGCAGGCATCATTATAAGATAATTGACTGTGGAGAGCAGTCACACATCCCAAGGTGAAGCATAGGGCACTTAACATATCAATAAGGTCAATTATCTGATTATGTCAGCTGCCTTAGTGCTGTTATTAACCTATATTGCTCTTATTAACCTTTCTGATGAAGAATCTTTCAAAAATAATTATATTAAAGTACAAATCTCTCCAGTTTAAAATATGTGAATGTTTCATTTCAGTAGTCGTGTGTCATAGGATAATGAACAGCTGATTGCCTGGCTGACACAATGAGGTTTTTAATCAGGCTCCTTTCCCTGGGATCAGCGTGTTCGCTCTGACAGCCTTCCCTGGGCCCAGGCAGGCTCATGAAAGCGCTGCTGTCATGTTACCAATGGCAGGATTTAAAATTGAAATGTGAGTAAATAAGACAAGAAATTGTAACGGATATGCTGAGGAGAGGGGTCCTGGGAAAATACCCACTGAAAGCCTCTTCAGTCAATGCCAATTATTAAAGCATACAGCTGATTCAATTAGTGGCTATGTACTTGTGCATATAGGATTTACTACCTCACAGAGCTGATCAAAGGGAGCACACTGCTCAGGAAAATTTGTCCATATTCTTTTTGTCCTTTTTTTTTCCCTCCTGCAGAGCATTTTGAAGTAGGAAAGCATTTTGCCACAACTCCCAGCCGTTCTTTCATCTCTCGGGGAATGTGAGTGTTCTAATTTCTACTGGGGATTACTAATTCATTACATGCTTTTGGCAAAGCCAATGCAAATTCTGCTCAGTATGAGTTTTGATCACTGTCCTGTTTCTCTGGGTGTATCTGTGCAATAGGTGAAGTCTCATTTCATGCAGTGTGCCTGTTCAGTGATCAAAACCAGGGGCCTTATTCTTACCTGTGACCACTTGTCATGCTTACACCTTGATGTGGTTTGATTTTAGATGGCTACACTGAGCAACCACTAAAGATGCCCTTTTTTACCCCTGGAATTCATCATTAATTTAAAATCACTGGGCATTTGGGAAAGTTTAGGTTAAGATTTCTTATGTCCATTTTGGGCTGACGTGCTCTGGGTAGGAGTGTGAGTGGTCTCCATCGTTGATGTCCAAGTGAATTCCTTTGCTAGTGAAAAATGAGAGGGAGGTTCACATAAAAAGCTAAAGCAGAAAAATTACCCTTCAATGAAATCTCCATCCAGTACGTTCCCCATTTTACTTCCTTTGCCAAGATCACCACTGTCAGCACAAGACATCTGGTGCTTGGGAAGGGCAAGTATTTCTGTAGTCACTCCACATCTTCTCTTCCCTCTTTTATAAAAGATAACAGATGATGAAAGCTAATTTCCTTGTTTCCAGGTCCTACTCAGGAGACCCTGATATAGTTCTTGTTGCGTGTTGGGAATACTAAAGGTGAATCTTATTATTCAGGATGAATCCCTACAAAGTCACCTTCTTGCTCCACCAGTGTGAGGATAAGGGCCTCTGCCAGACCCCAAACCACTGCAAAATCCAATTCAGGGGCCTCTCTCTGTGCCACACACACAGACAGTCTTGGTCATCTTCCTAGCTGTAGTTCTACTGGAAATGTTTGTGCCAGGACTATTATGTATGGCTCTGCTGATTTTTTGCAAAATTCTTTGTGAAGTCTGCTGTGAACGCTGTGCCTCTGCAGTGTTCTGGGATTGAAATGAACTATTAGTACTGCATTGGAAATCAAAGTCTGCAGGGAATAGTTCAGAGGTAAAGAGAGGGCAATTAACTGAAATGAGGACTCAAGGAACACAGAACATTCTGTCTTGCAGGTGAGGCCTCTGAGCCAAGTCAGTGTTTCTGGAGAGGCTGTTGCTCGCAGGAACAAATGTACATCCCTTCCAAGGAAACAAGATCTGCTTTTGCCTTCCACTAAGGTGTCAAAGCTGCACTAAGACTAAATGTTTGGGTAGGTTTTTACTCATTAGCCTTGCCCTGGGGTTGGAATTGGCTTAGCCAGACCACAGCATTGTGAAATTTATTACACCTGTAATCTGGGGGTTTTTTTCTGCCTTGTGCAGAGCCTTTCTTTCTGGGGTACCTTAGAGATCAGTGTTATCATGGTTTCAGAAGTGTTTCCTCTGCCCTGGGACAGCTTTGTCCATCCTCACAGGCTGGTAAACTTGGCTGAAAGTTGATGCCATCAACTCACACA
Organism: Climacteris rufus; assembly: GCA_013398175.1. NCBI lineage: Eukaryota > Metazoa > Chordata > Aves > Passeriformes > Climacteridae > Climacteris > Climacteris rufus. The sequence goes on from VZRZ01008250.1 coordinate 228,611, forward strand.
CACTGGCAAATTTGCTCCCTTTTCATCTCTGTTTTTTTCTTTGAAGACAACTGGGAGATGCTGGGGCTGCTGTCAGGACAAGTTCAACATCAACTGTGATATCTCTTTCTGAAGATTTTTCCTCTTCTTTTAATCTCTGGTTTTGACATTTGTATTTAGGTGCTCTTTCTTGTTTGTCAATAGTGTCAAAAGAAAGCTCCATCAGACAAGAGGTGAAATCTCTGCCTTTTGATTAAAAGGCAGATATCCAGTGGTCTGAAACCAGCTAATGCTGCTTTGGGATTGAGTTTGCTTCCAAGGTAAAATCCAAAAGAGCTATTTGCTGGCCTGAAAACTTATCTGACTTAATTTCCCACACATTACTTCTTGATTTCTGGTGGGTGAGTGAGAGTGGTTTGTCAAACATCTGCTGTTGTTCATCCTTTTGAGGGTATTTGATGGTCAAGGACCACTGACTGTGTAGGACCTGGTTGGAGGCCAGTTGGAGGGAATCTGTACAGAGGAACTGTTAAGCTCTGGAAGATCCTTGCAAAGGTAGAGCAGGATATTGCCATATTTCTGTACCAATTTATGTTTTCCTGTTTCTAGAGAATGTCTTCCAAACACTTCTTCTTTTGCATTTACCAGCAAGAACAGAAGGCTGTAGCAAGGTGAGGGGAAAGAGCCAAAGGAAGATGCTGAAAGACAGATTTTATTTCATATGTTTCCAGTCCTGTGAAAATCTGTGCAAGAACTATCAAAATGGTATTTTTCTTCCTTTCCTTTATTTTTCCCTCCAGTGCTGAACTTCAGTGTGCTGACAGTTTTAAATTCTTTGGTCTTTATATTATTCAGTTATTTGGGGAAAACCTTCCTGTTTCACCTTCAGTTTTTCAGGGCTCTAACCATCACTTGAAGCAGCATAGGACAGGCTCTTGGAGACTCTTCTCTGGTCTTTAGAGGTTGCTCACCTGTTTCTCATAGCAGCCTTTAATAATGGTTCTTGCTTTAGTGTTTTACACTTCAAGCATTCAGACTTGTGCTTCTGAACCAAGGCACCACTTGTTCCCCTCAGGACACAGATGTGGGGACCTTCCTAATGAAAGCACAGGACTGTGAGGGTGTTATTAATGCTTGTCCTGGGTTATGGGATAGCTGAGACCCTCTGACATCCCCCAGCCCCTCAGTGAACGAGGGAAGAGAGGGCACGATTGTGGCAGGATGGTTTCAGCCCCCCTCTCTGCTGCCAAATCTTATCTGCTGATGCCAAGATTAGAGAACCATCTCCCCTAAGCTCTTGGCGCCAGCTATACTGGGAAGGCAGAATATCCAAGATAAGTGACTGACAGCACAAGGATTTTACAATATAAAAAAGCAGTGTGAGCTTCAAAAACCCAGACCACAGTTTTGTTACTTCTCGAAGTGCACAAACTGTTTTCTCCGACATACTTAGACGTCAGTGTGCTGTTTCGGTGCTTCTCTTCTAGAAGTTGAGTGAAAAGAATTGGTAAGTTACACTGAGTTCTAACCTTACTATTTCTTTGCTACAGGTACCTTTTATTATTGTGCACTATCTATTCTACTGGTAGTATCTTTTTGTTTATCCTGTGTACTAAGAAGTTTTGTTTAAATTCTGGTCTCGTATGTGTTTTCTTGTGACTATTACAATAAATCAATCCATGTTGTAATAATCCTGATCAATCATAACTAAAGAACCAGAGAGAGAATACGTGGTTTTGGAGTGCAGGCCACTCCAAGAGAATAAAACCCATTTAAACTCTCTCATATTCATAACAACGATAAACTCATGGATGGAAGAGTCCTGATGCTCCTGAAGAAAGCAGAGGGAATATTGTGCATTGTGAAAGGCCCTGATTTATTAAGAGGCACTGGAAGATGTAGAGAAATAGAAGGCATTTAGGATAGCTGAAATTCTGATTCTTTTGAGATCAGCTCCCCAAGTTACAACATTCAACTTCGTCACATTAGCAATAGCTGTCAGTGCTGCAGCTTCTATCACAGTACAGAGGTGATCCTTTCCTTTCCTTTCCTTTCCTTTCCTTTCCTTTCCTTTCCTTTCCTTTCCTTTCCTTTCCTTTCCTTTCCTTTCCTTTCCTTTCCTTTCCTTTCCTTTCCTTTCCTTTCCTTTCCTTTCCTTTCCTTTCCTTTCCTTTCCTTTCCTTTCCTTTCCTTTCCTTTCCTTTCCTTTCCTTTCCTTTCCTTTCCTTTCCTTTCCTTTCCTTTCCTTTCCTTTCCTTTCCTTTCCTTTCCTTTCCTTTCCTTTCCTTTCCTTTCCTTTCCTTTCCTTTCCTTTCCTTTCCTTTCCTTTCCTTTCCTTTCCTTTCCTTTCCTTTCCTTTCCTTTCCTTTCCTTTCCTTTCCTTTCCTTTCCTNTTCCTTTCCTTTCCTCCTTCTCTTTTTTAATTTTTTTTTTGTCTTATTTTTCTTTTTCTTGTTTCTTTCTCATTCTCTTTATGAGCTGAAAAGGACCAGAAACACTGTAATGGCTGCATGGGGTGACCAGTCAGTCCTGTTTGTAGTGGATGTCTGCATAAAATTAGCAGTCTGTAAAATTCCCACAAGGCAGGCACAGCTGAATAGACAGAAAACTTCTTCTAAACAAATAATTAGACTTTAAACAAACAATGGAATTTCAAGACAGCTCTTTGAAATGATAGGGAACTCTTGGATTTTTACCTGAAGTAAAGCTAATCAGCAGTAATTATATTTGTCTTGCCAAAGGAGTGAGGGAGTTTTAGGGGTGGAAAACTCTGATACTTGAAACCTCTTTTAAAGACATTGGGCTTGGCTGGTTGCCATGGCTTGGAGAATCTGCAAGTAATTGCCCACACTATTAATTAAATAGAAGTTTGTGAATTTTATTCTACTGGGAATTTGCTACAAAAACAATGTTTTGAGGCTTTGTAATTATGTCCCAGTTGGACATTGCTTTCATGAGACACATGACTCATGAGAAAATGAAATCCCACACAGTTCAAGGGAATGCAGAGAGGAGGAGCCTGTTCAGCAGAAGAAACCCAACAGTGGAGAGACAGAATTTTTCCCGCTGGTCCCAGAGGAACTCTGTAAACAGCTGCATCTGCTCAGGATTGTTTACTCTGGTTTCTGTGGTTTTGTCCCAGCTACCAGAGATGCCACCATTGGAGTGCAGTCAGGGATCTACAGTGGCAGATGAGCCTTGAACAAACCATTTAAACAGGATTCAGTTTAGTTCTGCCCTCCCTTGGATGTCAATGTTTCTCTGGACTTCTCAGCTTGCAAAACCAGGAGACACCTCTCCAGTAACTCATCTCCAGCACATTCAGGATAAAATATCTCAGCACCTCTGTTCTGCAAGATGCTGGAAATCTTCCCAGGGGATTCTCCCCTGATTTTGGCCATATGTTGGTGGTATCTAAGCAAAAGAACCCTTTTTAGCCCCTTTCTTTCCCTTGAAAGCCCTGGATTGATGGGAATGTTGAGGGCTGTACAGTTCTTACCTGCCCTCATGCTTTGCCTCGAGTGTGCACCTTGTCCTGTGGCTCTTTGGTTAACCTTAGTTCCTGGCAGGAATCTCTGCCTCTCTCAGCTTATTTAGCTGCCTCTGTGCAACTGTGGGTGTTTCTGCTCCCGGTTACACCAGGAAACACAAAGGCATGTGGAGATGAAAGCCAGTCTGAGTGAGATTGCACCATCGTGGTTTGCTTTGTAGTCAATTCTTCCTTTAGCTGACATTCCTCGTTGTCCTGTGATAATACAGGAGGTGTTGCTGTGCCACCTCAGCAATGCCAAAGCAATGCTTGAAGTGACTGTTTGTCTATCAAGAGCCCTGTTCAGTGGCCAGCACTGGCCTTAGTCCCAAAGCCTGGTGTGTTCTCTGTTGGCCGAGCTCAGTCAGCCAGCTCTGACCTGGGGCGTGTGCCGTGGGACTGGGGGCCTTGGCAGCCATCCCACTGTTGGTTGTGGTAGGATGTGCTGCAGCTCTGGCTCCCGGGGCCAGGGAGCTTGGAGAGCAGATGTGGGGCAATAGGGAATGCTAGAGAGCAGGATTTCGGGCAAAACTGGGACCCAAAGTGTGGCCAGCAGGACCAGGGCAGTGACTCACCCTCTGTGTGAAGGCCCCACCTCAAATTCTGGGTTCTGTTTTGGGTCCCTCATGACAAGAGAGACATTGAGGGGCTGAACCTTGTCCAGGGAAGGGAACAGAGCTGGAGAAAGGTCTGGAGCACCAGGAGGGACTGAGGGAGCTGGGGGGGCTCAGCCTGGAGCAAAGGAGGCTCAGGGGGCCCTGCTGGCTCTGCACAGCTCCTGCCAGGAGGGGCAGCCAGGGGGGTCGGGCTCTGTTCCCAGGGGACAAGGGACAGGACAAGGGGAAATGGCATCAAGGGTAGGTTTAGATTGGATGTTGGGAAAATTTCTTCACTGGAAGAGTGGTTAAGCATT
>VZRZ01008250.1:233071-261730 GCA_013398175.1 Climacteris rufus
CCTTGGCATTGCTGGTTGGACTTGAAGATCTCAGAAGGCTTTTCCAACCTCAGTGGTGCTGTGATTCTATACAGAGCAACTGCAAAGGTCTGTGTATAAACCTCTGAGTTCACAGCAGCTGGGCCATGAGCAGAGATGGGCTGCTTGGTAAAACCCCTCTCTGCATGAAAACCTTCCCAGAGCACAGTGCTGTGAACTCAGAGGTTCACAGCAATGCCAAGGCCAACAGTAAACCCCGTCCCCAAGTGCCACATCCACACACCTTTTGAACACTTCCAGGGATGGTGACTCAACCACCGCCCTGGGCAGCCTGTGCCAAGGCTTTACAACTCTTCCAGTGAAGAAATTTTCCCAATATCCAATCTAAACCCACCCTTGATACTATTTCCCCTTGTCCTGTCCCTTGTCCCCTGGGAGCAGAGCCCGACCCCCCTGGCTGCCCCTCCTGGCAGGTTGCTGTGGAGAGCCAGAGACGAAGGGGAGCTGCCCTGCCCTGGGAGCAGCGTGCCTGGTGGGGGCTGTGGGCTAAGCCCGCCTGCCTTCGAGCAGTGGCAGGTGTTAAATAGTAACAGATGTTAATATTGACAAACTGAAGTGGCTAAATGTGGAAATACAGCCCTGCTGAGACGTGTGAAGTGAGGCAATGACCTTCACACATTACAGATGCAGTCAATAAAAGGCGCCGGGCCCGGCGCGATGCTGTGCGCGCGGCAGGACGTGGGCTGGCGTGGGGCGGCCTCCTGTCTCCCGGGGAACAGGAGGGAGTCTGTCCCAAGGCCTGACAAACGCCAAAGAGCCCAGACTCCAGCACAGCTGTTTACAGCACCCAGGGACTGTGTGAACCCGTGTTTGGCCCCCAGCCCCACTGCAGTGACACAGGGAAGAGGCAGCTCAGTCAAACACCAGGGTCCCTCTGCAGCCTGAGCCCCTTTTATCCACATTTTCTCTTTTGTTTGTACACATCAAGGGTCCTGGTGTACGTTCCGTTCATGCTGACATAAAAGCTTTTTTCCTAACCTGTTTTATATTAGACCTCAAGGTATTTAGGGTCACAGCCTGCTTTTTGTGACTTTAGCCAGGAAATTCACTGGGCCAAGGTTTTGATCTTTTTGTTGCAGGGAACAACAGCAATTTCTGCTGCTCTGTGATACTATTCTGAAATTTGGGAGACAAGAAGGAGATGCTACATTAAAGAGAGATGGGAAACTTTTTAGGAGCTCCTCTGTATCCAGTCCACACTCTGTATCAGCAGATATTTCATCCCTTGAAAGATCCCTGATGCTCAGAGTCAGCCAGAGGAGCCTTCACCAGCCTGTGCTGGGTACAGGCCAACTGAGATCTGAGGAGGCAACAGTGATGAAACCCCCTCCGTGCACCCTGCTCCCACCTCACAGGCCCAAACCCACAGAAGGGAGGATTTCCTGACTGAAGGGAAGGGATGCTCCATGTGCCATTTTTTTCCTAATATAAGCTTTTGACTGGGATCCAGTTTTAAAGCAAACATTGAAGCTGTTGGTTTAAACATGCTGAGGTTTTTTATTCTGTTCAGGGCACTTGGCAATATTTGTACCAAGCCTGGGCAGGGCAGTGCTGCATCGAGGGGTTCATAACTCGAGGCATCCCTTGGGCCAGGCAGCCTGAGAGGTTTTTGAACTGGCATCAGCTCCCATGGCAGCAGCAGGCATAGAGATCACAGCCAGGAGACAGCACGGTGATGTTCAGTGACAATATTAGTGGTGGAAATCAGCTTTAATTTTTCACTTTCCATTTCTCAGCAGATCAAAAGTGAATATGCACTGTCTTCATTAGCAAGGCAAATACCTCAACAGGCAGGAACAGGGGCAATTCCCTTCCCTTCTGCAGTGCAGAGCAGGAGATAAGCACACATCAAAGGGGGAACTTGTGATTTTTATGAAAGGATCCCAGTCTGAACTGGAAGTCTCCTGCACAGGGCCCAGCCCCACCTTACATGTGTCAAGCAGAAATCATGAGTTTAGCTGGTGTTTGCTGATTTTGGTGGGATTGTTTGTATTAGTGTTGCTCAGTGAAGGGCCCCAAAACAGACCCAGCACTTGCTGTTTTGATTTGTAGGTAAACAATAACTGTGATAACCAGAGTTCAGCCCTAGCCTGCATAATTCCACTCCTCTAAAAATCAGGCTTCCAGGCTTCCTTGTGAGAGCTTGGCAGGCTGAGAGCATGACTCATTCCCCTCCCAAAATACATGACTGGGCTGAGTCACTCATTGACTGGGGAGGATGTCTCTCCTCAGGTAGCTCAGGCAGGACGCCTGGCACTGAGATGCCAGTGGTAGGTGACCTCAGAATTCTCTTTGGTTCCTGCTCCTTGGTGAGCCAGGCTTTTATCAGGACATCTTTGAGGTTCCCTTGTCTAAATCAGTGCCAGATTAGTTGGATACGAGGAGCAGCAAACTGCCGTATGTCAGGAGCTGACAGAGATCCTGTGGGCAGACTCTGCTGTCAGAAGAGGTTTTCAGCCATCGAGTCAGAGTCCTTCACCTGCTCCAAGGCACCCGAACCAGCCGGGCTCAGCCAGTGCTGGCAGTGGGACCTGCCCGTGGGCAGGGGCTGCAGCTGGGAACAGCCATGAACAGGGGTGGGGTGATGATTTCTAAAACCTTCCTGGTTTTGAAAGTCCATCTCTCTGAACCTGTCATTCCTGCCATAGGCAAGGGAATTCACATTTGCAGCCGTGATACCCAGAGCTGGTCAATTGCTTGTTTTCCTTTCTGAGCTTTTCCAACACACGCTTCAAAGGATGGCTCAGCCTGTTTGCAGTGATGGAAACTACAGCAGGTTGTGTGTTTTCCAGCATGCCCTCACCTGTGAGGTGAGGCAGGGCAAGGCATGGGGAGCTGGCAGCTGTTTTCCAACACGTTGCCCGTGAGAGAGGCTGTAGGGAAAAGAAAGGTTTGCACCAGGTCAGAGGTACCAGCAGCCCCCAGGCTCTCCCTTACCAAGTTTCCAAGACAAGGTGTCCCCCACACTTGCCCTGTTTGAACCCTCAGAATTGCTGAGATTGCTGGAAATAAGACCTCCAAAGGATGAAATCCTGTGGACTTCAGGACAGACAGGAGTTCAAACAGGCTGTGTTTTTTTTCAAGAATTATGCAGAATGTGAACTTCGATTTGCTGGCTTTGTATTTCCAGAGCACTAAAGGCAAGGTGAATTATGGCTTGGTAATTTTTAAGCTTATTTGTTCTCATCAGAGGGTTTTAGCATTAACCTATAAGCAATGCAACTTTTAATGTGATGACAGAGAGCTTCAAGTTGGTAGAGGTCAGTTCTCAAGGATTTTAGCCTGCAGGAACCTACTGATTTTTAATGGGAGTCACAGAGCTAAATCCCTGCATATGGTCTTGAAATTCATTCCATAAAGCCAGAGTCTTTCCAAGCCTTTGTTTCAGCTAACATCATTATAAATACTTGAATGACTGTTGGAGATCATGTAGGATATATCACCAGTCAAAATGAGTTAGAAACAAATTGACATGCTCTTGCATCTGGGGAAGGACTGGCTTTTCTTTGGGGTTTGTTGTTTTCTTTAATTTGTAATTAAATTATTTGCTCTGAAGGTTGATTGGTATTGACAAAGAGTACATTTTCTCTCCACTGAATACAATTTCTTCTTTACTTTGTGAATCAGATATGAAAAATTTACCACTCTGGTACTAAGGTGAAAAAAACCTACAAGTTTAATGTTAGTGAGCTTGTAGCTTTTAAAGAGTGCAGAGTTGTGGTCAGCCCCTCTGGAACTTACACCGAAGCCAGAGTTCCAGGAAAAGCTTGACTTCCAGAGAAGACCCTAAATAGAAGGGTGTTACTGGGGAACTTTCATAGAAAGGTCTCCCTCAAATGCAGTGCAGAGAATCCACCTCCCTCTGACAGGTGCAGCATAACCTGCTCAAAGCTCCTAAGTGACCAAGGAGCCCAAGATCTTTTAGCTGAACATTTGAAATGGTTATCCAGCCTTGCTGCCAAAATGTAGGGCATTCATTTTCCTGGATCACTGAGCTAAATGATTTTTCTTAACTTAGACCTAGGGGCAGAAGCACAGGCTCCTGGCTCCCAGTCCAGTGCTCTAAATATTTCTCCTTTGTCAGGGAGATGAGCTGCAAATAAATTCACACAAGCCCTAGACAGGAAGAGCATGTGTGGTGAGAAGGAGGTACTGCCAGATATTGCATACTTAATTCAATTAAGGAGTTAGTGTCTGTTTATAGTTAATGGGGATTTAAGGATACATTCCTCAAATGTGCTCTGAATTCCCCCCTGGAGAAGCCCTTCCCTCTCCTAATCTGGGACTGAGGTGTATAAAATCTTGTCCATCTTCTCTGAGCCCACAAATCAGCCTGGACAGTCTCTCTTCTGGTGAGGTTATCTGTGCCAGAGCAAACTATTTCATTGACAGCTTTTGCACAAGGAGTCATGGATTACTTCCAGCTGTAGGTATTTCCCTCTGCAAAAATTGCCACCTACTTCTAGCCAAAACAAAACCTGACTGACATCTTTCACTACTGACATCTGCTAAAATGCCCACTTGGGAGGCTGGCACCCAGCTCGCAGTGCTTAGGGAGCTCTCAGAAGCTTAGCTAGGCCAGGCTTTTCCTTTCATACAGTGAAATCACCCATATTGTAATTCTGCTTCAGTTGGGAGGCTGGGGGAGCATGGGGGGAGAAGCCCAAGGGAGACTCCAGGTTTGTCTTGCTCAGGTGCCCAGGGCTTGGGAGGGAGATGCTGTCTGCAGAGGGTTTGTCTGGTGGGTACATCAAGCTGTCCATGTCCTTCCTAGTTAGAGGCTGTGCACCTTGAGGTTCTAAAACTGTGGCCTAAATTTTGGCTAGCAGGATTATCTGTTTATCTCTCTTCATTTGAAAAGTAAATTTGCATGTACTGATGTGAAGTGGCATTGTTTTTACTAAGCTGATCGTTGCTTCCTCTTGTGTTCAGTGTTTCTCTCTGAAGGTTCAAGTCTAAGCTTTCTGCTGGGCTGTGCAGAAGGCTGGATTACTTGCCTGACTCGTGGCTTTCATGAACATGTTGCCGTTATCCTGGTGCTGCCCTCTGATCTCTGGCTTTGCTGAACCCAGACAACAGCAGAGGTGCTGGAGAGTCCCAGTGCTCAGCTGTCTGGCCTGGTTTCTGTGTTGCTTGATGCTAATGCAGTTCTAATTAACTTGAGTTTTGGGAGTTTGTGTCGTGGGTGCTGCTCCTGGGGGGTTTGTTGGTGCTGGGCAGGCAGCTGCACAAAGCAGTGACAGCAGTGGCCTCGTCTGGGGACTCTTCCCTGGCTGTGCCCTGGAGATGCTCAGAGCATCCTTGGAGGTTCTGCATCACCTGCACCAAGCCCTGTGGTTACTTTTCCGAGCAAGGCTTTTTAGGATGAAAGGAATTTTTTGGAGTTTTTTCCTCCCAAGAAATTAACTTTCCCGTGAATAAGGAAAATACTTCTTTAGAAGTTCTGTTTTCCAGCTCTTAAATTTTTTATATCTATTCACATAACAGCTGAGCCACTCTTCTGTATTAATGTCTGCTTCACTGTGCCTGTTTCTCAGGGGCACCAAACCTGTCTTGCATTAAACTCTCGCTCTTGTATTATTTTAACTTTGCCTTTTAGAAGGTGGTTCATTTCTAGTGGCAGGTGTGACAAATCCGTGTTTCCTGCCAGGTCTGGCCCGTGCTTGCTGATGATGCTGAGCTGGGCTCAGGCTCTCCTGCCTTCCTTAGGGCTGGTACTGCTCCTTCCTCCCCTGTGAGAGCCGATGGTTCCCTGTGCTGGTTTCAAAGTGACCCTCCCTGGGCTCACCAGGCAGCAGCCACTGCGGCAGCGCTGCTCCCTGACATTGATAAACCACAACATATTGTTTAACATATTGCTCCCAGTCCAACATATTGTTCGCATTCATCACGGCAGCAATCAGTACAGACCATTTTATTGCAAACCTGTTTCCTGGTGCTCATCATTAGGTCATTAACCTTAACAATGTCAACATGTTCTCGGTATGCAGTTTAATTGGAGAGCAGTGCAGAGCCTGCCACATACGGGGCACAGCTTAAGAGTAACAGGGATGCTGCTCCAGCATGGCACTGCTGAGAAATAAAGTCAAGTCTGGACAGGAGATGCAAATTAAAGAATAATGTAGCTGTACCTTGGAGGACCCAAAGAATCTCTCAGCAGAAGCATAATTTCCTGTGAGCACCTGTGCCAGGTGAAGGTTTTCATTTTACAGTGTCGAATTCCAGGTACTGGTTCTGTAGTTTTTTTCCCTGTGGTGCCTTTGCCAGTTCTGAGGAAAAGAGATAGGCAGTCCAGTGGCTTTTGCTTCTCTGTCTGCAAACACTGATCTTGGCAAGGCTTTCCTCTGAAAGTGCTTGTTAAAGCAGCCAGGCTCATGTCTCCTGGGGCTAGTTGCTCCCGGGCTATGTGACAGAAATTCAACAAACAACTTGTATATGGAGGAGTCTCATAGGAGCAACTTCATTCTGCAGGAAAACATCCTGATTGTGTACTAAACTTTGGGGGAAGATTTCCTTTCTTACAAGACTTTCTTAGTCAGTTATAAGGTATTATGCTCTCTCTGAGCTCTGCTTGGTTATTAGGGAGATTATCAGGACACCACCACCTTTCTCAGTGTAGATGGTCAGACTTTTCAGAGAAATCCCCATCTCTTGGCATGTGCTGGTAAACAGCCTCACACAGCTAGGCCAGGTCTTGGCAGTGTCACCTGGATCTTCTCATAATGCTATTGAATGCTGATAACCTGTGGTTCAGATATTAAGGTTGAAATTTAAGGTGTCTGTGGGATGTCAGCTTCCATTTCTTGTTGATTTTCATTGGCAATTAGGTAAATGTGAGCATTGCAGCCTCAAGTTCTGCTGGATTTTGATTGCCCTGCAGCAGTGCTTAGGTGGGGTCTAATTAACTGCTGTGCATATGACTGAAAAAAAGCATCCTTTCCCCCTCACTGCTCCAGGTGAAACCACAAATTGCTCAGCACCGTGAAGCCAAGGGCCACGGCTGTGCTGCAGGAAAGGAAGAGGAGTGGCAGGGAAAGCACAAGGGAGTGGCAGGTCGTTAGGGGATCCTCTTCTGTTGCTGCCTCCTTTCCTATAAAACACAAGTTCCTCTGCCTACCAGCCTGGCCTATTTCTGCTGTCTCACGTTTTTGTACTTTAGCTCTGCCTTGACAGGAAAGTCCAGAGGTCTCATTGACACCCTGTTTCTTCCCCGTAGCAAAATAAACTAATTTCTTTAGCTTTGCACAATATTCTTTTGAAAACAGGTATTGATCTATGCAAGTCTGTAGAGTGGGTAATCAGTACCCACCAGTTTGGAGAAAATAAATAAATCAAGGGACAGAAAATGATGGATGAGAATACCATTGAGTGCTTTTAGAACTGATGCTGTGTTCTGAGTGCTCAGCTCCTGGAGGGGTGAGCTGGGTTGATTTTGTAGCAGCAAACTGATGTGAAAGCTTGGCCCAACTTCAAAACAACCCAGTTGTTAGGCATTACTGAGTGATTTTGAACCAGTGACAATTTCTAGGCTGACACTCTGATCCAGTTAAAGACAATAGCTCGTGGAGAAGGAAAGGCTTCCCTTTCTCCCACTGTGGCATTTATAAAGCATAATCAAGCTTAGTGGTTTGACATTTGTATCTACCTGAGCCTGTCTCCATGGATCATTCAGAGCCACGTTGGAGGGCAAGAGGAAGGACTTCATCAGCAGGGTAACACTGGAGTGCTTCAGTCCTACAACTCCAGAGAAGCTGCTACCCTGATCTTTCTCCAAATTCACAGTGCACCTCACACAGAACTTGCACAAAGAATGTCCAACCCCTAAAACACAGTGTAAGTGGAAAGTAAGTGGGCTGTGAGCTCTCTGTGTGCTTTGTGCATGGGTAAGCATCCAGCTGTAGGGCTGTGGGAGCAATATGCTGTGACTGCAGATCAAGAATCTCCCTTTTGGCTTGTAAATGCCAGAATTAGCAATCTTCCTCCAGATACCTGTTGCCTCCTCCCACCCTGTGTTCTTTGCTGGCTGGATCCAGTCCCAAAGCACACCTACCTGGTCCTGCCTCACTCTGAGCTCCGAGTCTGGGATCTGAAAGCCTCTACAAGAGCCGCTCCAACTCATGATGCAGCAAGCTCTCTTCATCCTCAGCCCACTTTCCTACATCTTTGGGATACTAAAACCTTCTAGGGAGCCAATTGCCATTCTTTAAACTGTCATTAAAAGGCCAGATAAACAAATAACAATATTACAGACAACATGGCCAGTCTAAGCCAGCCTGAGCTTTCCCTGGAGCAGCAGCACAGGGAAGCAGTGGCCCCCTGAGTACAGACAGGGCACCAGAGGGAGGGAGGGGAAACAGGTCCCGTTCAGATGCAGTTTCAAGCAAATGAGAACAGCCCAGGAGAGGTGGGGAGGAGGGACAGTCTGTTGATCAGGCTGCACACCCACCAAAATCAAACAGAGCTGCTTCAAGGACTGACCCTGTTTTCGAAAGCTGGTGAAAGAGCAGAGGAGTTTGGGAAAGTCCTTTTGATGGGAATGGAGAGGAAATCAGGCCATGCTTTCAAAGCAGTGTGTTCTTTCTCTCCCCATCCATTGAATGCAGTTTCTTGAATAGACTTTGCCTGTCATTTCCTGAATGCTCAGGGAGCAGCTGGCCTGAGGTTTTAAACGTATTAGCAGAGATCAAATAGGATGAGTGTAACTGTGGCATGGCTGGGGAAGGACGAAGGGCTGGAATGCGCCACGTGCTGTGTGCACTGTTCCTGTGACAGGGCCTTGTTGCCCTGACTTTTGCAGTTCTGGATGTTATCATTCTTTTGTAACTCGTTCTCAGACATTCTTTATAAACATAGCCATGTTATTGTCACGGCATCTTTGTATTTACATTCCTTTCTCCTGGACACAGAAGTTTGATGGACATTTCCTTTGACCAGTGTGATTGAGGGGGTGCTCTTTGTCTCCTCCAATCCACAGTGATTTATAAGGCACATATATAATAAAGATGGGCAAGGCCCAACACACTTGTTCCTTTACTCTCAAGAGGTTTCTGTCTCCTTCTTTCGTGTCGTTGTTGTGGCAGGGCCTCTGTCATTTAAAGAAATAAACAGGCTGCAGAAAACTTAGTTCAGCTCAATCAGCTGCTAAACCTGGCCTGACAGCCAGCCCTCAGAGACACCTCCCCAGCTCCAGCGTGTGGCTGAATCAGCAGTTCTCCCTGTGCCCTGTGAGAAGCCTGGCTTCCCATGTGCACCAGCACAGGGATGGGAAGGGTGGACACGCTGCCCTTCCTGAGCTGCCTTGGCTTGAGGGCACAGTGTAAAACTCTCTGAGCACCTGCAATGCCTCATGGAGAGGCAACTGAGTAGAAGACTGACTCCTGGAGAGGCACTTGTGTGTTTGAGCTGCCCAAGACTGATGTTTTGAAAGAATATAGCAGTAGTAAGTGAAAAAGAGTTGGGCAATTGGCTGATGCTCACTAGGATAGAGAAGAGACCTGGAGGGAGGTGGGAGTTGAGAAGGTGAATGGAGGAAATGTCAGGGCAGAAATCAGGGACTCAGCTTCTGCCACTGCCTCCTCCCCTGCCCTTGGCCAAGGTGAATAAGCTGAATAAACATTTGTGAATTTAAGCAACAAAGGAGTGATTTTGGGCACTGAGTTCTAAATACTGAGGTCTAAAATTAAGTCCTGTGCCATCCAAGTCTTCCAAAATAAGTTGTCACTGTCACACCTACACTGTTTCCATCCTGACGTGGTGATAACACTTCACGGCTGTTGAGTTGTGTATTGGGTTTGTATGGGAAGGTTTTGATGGCAGGAGGGCTACAGGGGTGGCTTCTATGAGAAGTTGCTGGAAGCTTCCTCCATGTCCAGCAGAGACAATCTCAGGTGGCCCCAAGATGGATGTGGTACTGGTCAAGGCTGGGCCAATTAGGAATGATGGTAATGCATCTGGAATAACAGATTTAAGAAGGAAAAAAGAAAGTTATTGCCCAGTTGTAATTGTGGACAGAGAAGAACAGGGTGAGAATATGTGGGAGACAGCTCTGCAGACACCCAGGTCAGTGCAGGAGGAGGGGCAGGAGCTGCTCCAGGTGCCAGAGCTGAGGTTCCCCTGCAGCCCCTGGTGCAGCCCCTGGGGAGGCAGCGGTGCCCCTGCAGCCCATGGAGCACCTGGGGGTGCAGAGATCCCCCTGGAGCACATGGGGGTGCAGAGATCTCCCTGGAGCCCCTGGGTGTGCAGAGATCCCCCTGGAGCCCCTGGGGGTGCAGAGATCCCCCTGGAGCACATGGGAGTGCAGAGATCCCCCTGGAGCACATGGGGGTGCAGAGATCCCCCTGGAGCCCCTGGGGGTGCAGGGATCCCCCTGGAGCACATGGGGGTGCAGAGATCTCCCTGGAGCATCTGGGGGTGCAGAGATCCCCCTGGAGCACATGGGGGTGCAGAGATCCCCCTGGAGCACATGGGGGTGCAGGGATCCCCCTGGAGCACCCGGGGGTGCAGATTTCCCCCTGCAGCCCCTGGAGGAGCCCACGCTGGAGCAGGAGGTGCCTGGAGGAGGCTGTGAGCCCGTGGGGAGCCCGTGCTGGAGCAGGGTCCTGGCACCTGCACACTCCACGCTGGAGCAGCTCTCCTGGTAGGACCTGTGACCCTGGGGGGGACCCAGGCTGGAGCAGGCTGTGCCTGCAGGGCTGCACTCCATGGAAACAGACCCATGTCAGGGTAGTTAGTGAAGAAGTGTTGCCCGTGGGATGGACTCACCTTGGAGGAGTTCATGCAGAACTGTCTCCCATGGGAGGGACCCCACGCTGGAGCAGGAGGAGGACTCTGACTCCTCTCCCTGAGCAGCAGCAGAAACAACCTGTGATGAACTGACCAGAACCCCCATTCCAGTCTCCCTGAGCTGCTGGGGAAGGAGGCAGAGCCTGGGAAGGGGAGAGGAGTGGGGGGACAGTGATTTTTTTAAGGTCTTATTTTATTTCTTATCATGCTGCTCTGATTTTGTTAGCAATAAATTCAATTAATATCTCTAATTAGAGCCTAGTTTGCCTGTGATGGTATTTGATGAGTGATTTCTCCTGGTCCTTATCTCAACTCATCACCCTTTGTTACAATTTCTCTCCTCTGTCCAGCTGTGGAGGGGAGTGAGAGAGCTGCTTTGGCACCCAGCCATGGTCAGCTACAAGTTTCCACCAAACAGTGTGCAAAATAGACTTAAAACAAAGACTCCGCTTCAGTAAATCCTTCTGTATTTTAGAGGGATCTTAGTGGAGTCCTGATGAACAGCATCATCCCCACAGACAGGCACCGTGGGGAATCTGCTGTTGATTTATTCCTGTGTGACTCAGGGTTGCCTAGCTGTGTGCTGAGCAACTCCTCAAAGCCTCACAGTTTGGGGATTAGGGATGGGGATTGGATCTCACTTCAGTTTGTGCAGCCCAGACACCTGACCTGGTTCCACTCTGGGGTCTCTGGTTGTGTGAAGCTGGAATCAGCTGAAGTATCTCAGGTTGCAGGTACAGGAGAAGCACAGCTGGCCGTTTTGATTTGTATATGTTTATGTAAATGCCTCATAAAATATCCCCCACTGGGACAAGCCAAAGTCACGCATCATAAAGATCAGCTCCTGTAATGGCTTATTTACAACTGCATTTGCCAAGGTAGTGAAAAAAATATGCCTGTGTTTATAGGAAATTAATTTCTGCCCCTTCAGTGATCAGCCCTGAGCAAGCAAAAGACCTGAATTATCCCAGTTGCTTCACTCTGGCAGAGAACTGCTTTTCAGAGCCTCCTGCAGTGTAATCTGGTGGGGTTGTTTAATCAGAAAACCTTAAAGCAGCAAGGTCCCAATCCAGCCAGCTCGGTGCTCCTGCAGCAAGCAGTCCTTCTTCAGCAAAGCACTAAATCACACCTTAATTTTACACCTGTGCAAGACTCAGATACCAGCCCGGATTGAAGAAGGTGTGTAGGGCTTTTGCTGAAGAAGAATGGATTTTTGCCTTGGGCTTGAATTAGCATACAAAGAATGAAATGCCTTACGAGGCAGATCAGCAAGGTTATTTAAAACATAAAACAACCCAAGCATGACAGGTCCCACCAAGGGAGGAACAGTTCTTAGTGCCGGTAGATGGTGCTCTGCCAGCTCCCTGTGTGGGTGAATCCACACTCATCCCAGTTTTATGCAGCACCCCAAAAATTCTCATGGCTTAGTGCTGCTCCCGTGGCAAAGGAGGTCGTGACTCAGCTGGGAGTGGACCTTGAACACCTAGTTAGGGGTGTTCTGCAGAAAGCAGATGGATTTTGTAGGAATCTTTAGGTAAGTGTTGGCCTGCAGGTACAATTTTTGTACCAGGAATGTAACTGCTGAATGCTGTGGGTAAACCAAACCTGAACTAACTCTGCAGGACTTCTTGAGATTTAGAAAGAGTAGGTGGAAACCTTGTCCAAACTAAAGCCAGCTGTAAATTTCTCTATAATTCATTAAACATAGGGTTTGTCCTGAAAACTGTTGTAAGATAAGATTGATGCATTTTTTTCTATTATTTTTAAAATTCTGGCAGCATGGATGGTGGTGTTGCTGCACTGGGCAGATCCATCTTTAGGACAAACACTGTTCCTGCCCCAGCTAACAGCCCTGCTCCCCAGACAGGATGATCCCTCACAATTTGGTGCCATCAGAGGCTCCTCTGCAGCTGGGCTGCCCTGGAGCAGGGGTTGAGGGTGTTAGATCTGTTTGGCAAGAGAGGCAAACCCCTGAGTAGTGGCTGCCAATGGAAGGATGGCTTGTATCTGTCCCTTTGTAGCCAAAGATTAATCCTGGGAGACATAAAGGGCAGGAGATATGGGCAGATGTTCAAATCAAGTGTTTTGTCTGTATGTATCCACCCCACTGTGTGTGTTAAATCTAGCCCTGGCTGAGCCCACTCGATGAAAGAGAAGTCTGTTTCCTTGCATGTCCTCCTTAAAATTTGAGGAGTTTCCCTGACAAAGTGATGCATAGTTATGGGCTCAGTAAATGGTAGAGTGATTTATGGCTTACACACTGTAAATCAATAAAAAGAATCACAGACATTGACAGCATGTTCACAGCCCATTTCTTTAAATGGAAGGCACTTTCCTATCCTTCCCATCTCAGACTGGTTGGCCCATGGGGAGGTTCCTGCCACTAACAAGTGCTAAGAGAGTCTTTATAAAGCTTGTAAAACCTACATCTTATATAATACTTCTCCTTATATGCCCTTTCTTGCTGTATCATCATTTCCAGTCATAGAAAGTACCATGTCCTGTACCCTGGCTTGTGTGATTTCCTTCTCCTGGGGAGTATATGAACAAAACACAAGAAAAATCTCCTGCATTTTAAGCCCCTCCAGACCAGTCCACTAACCTCTGCCTTTCCAGCCTTGGCATAAATCCTGATTAAACTGTGTTTGGTTGGTGTGGCTCTTGGTGTGAGGTCGGGTGTGTGCTGCAGGCCCTGGGAGCAGCAGGGGAGATGCCACAGGTGAGGACATCTCCCGTGGGCAGGAGGCTGTGGGGCTGCCGGGCAGCTTTGGGTGCTGCAGGGTGGATTTTGGGGGGAAAGAGGGTCCCACTGAGTGAGCCTTGTGCTCGACCAGGAGGGTGCTGCTCCCCAGCCTTGGTGCCTCCAGTGCAGCGTGAGCAGCTGTGGGGCTCGGGGCTCGCCGGGGGGGACCAGGAGCCTGGGTGCCAGCCAAGCTCCATTTCCTTTATTTACATTATAGATACCAGTCCTGGAACATGTTTAACTGCTTTGTTGAAATGGACCATAAATGGGCCATAAAAGTTAGCCGTTTAAGTCTGGAGAAGCATTAAGAGTGTCTCCAGTGGTGGATGGGTTATAAATAGTGCACGGCCCAGACAGCTTCCACAAATGCCAGGGTCCTGGCTGCTCTGAAAGACCCCTCTCCAAATACCTGCTGTCTGCTCTTTCCTAGGCCGTGTAACAACACAGGACAATTGCACAGGGTTTCTTCAACCAAGCTCCTAATGCTTGTCTAAGCTCTAAGCAGCAGCAGACAGCAATTTGTTAAAAGTTATAGGCTAAAAGACAACATCTTTTAGAAACTCAGATTTTTTTTATTAAAGCCTGCATTTGCCTTTAAAGGCAGCAGGTATTACAGGTGTGCTTATCCCTTGGGAACACAGCCTGTGCTTAGACATCCTTTGGGTAAGCTGGAGACTTCCCTGAGGGCTGGTTTTAACACCTGAAGGGAACTAAACTCCAAATAATCCACCCATTTCCCCTGCCCCTCCTGGCAAGGGAGGGATAAAAAGGCAGAGAGTAGAGGTTGAAATAGCAATTTACTAAAAGCACAAAGCAATGGAACAAGACATGTACAAAACCAACAGCAATATTAATAGCAACAGCACACAAAACAGCGAAGGTGTTTTACCCACAAAAGGTTGTTCACCACCGGGAACAAAAAAACCAAGTTAGTGATGCTTCCCACGGATCGTGTCCGTGTGGTCTCCAGACAAAGGCAATGTGGTGGGGGAGCTCCCGTGGCTAATTTCACACACACTCCCCTAAGCCCAAAACCAGCAGAAATCAGGGACAAACCAACCCTGACAGCTGGGTCATCGGAGTAGGGGTCGCACAGCCACTCCTTGGGCTCAGTTCCCCGCAGTTCCTTGTGCTGCTGCTCCTCCCTCCCTGATGCTCTGGGGAAGGTGGGGCCATTCCTGCCAGGTGCCTCCTGCACACCCGGCCCTGCTGGCTCAGCATCACCTCAGAGCTGTCCCTGCAGCCCCACAGGCTGTGTTCTCCCTCCACAGAAAACAGGAAGAGGGGGAATCGGCAGGCAGCAGAGGGACTGAGTCCTCAGGGGCTGATGATGGCAGTCTCTCTGCTGGAGCCAGCGAGGGAAGGTGACACTTCCAGGTTTTCCTGCCCAAACCACACCCCCAGCGGTGACGTGGGTGGTGTAGAATAAACAACCTGGCCGCACTCTGCCAGCACTGAACTGCTCCTCCCTTCTCTGCAACCAGGACACTGAGGCCACACCTGAAATCTGAGCAGCTTGAGGACATGTAGTGTCTCCCTTGTCTTTTTCGATGAGAGAACAAGATACAGGCTTTGCATGATGGGCGTTATCCATAGAATTGCAGCCCCACATGCTGCAACCGGCTCCTCATCCTGGTGTGCAAAAGTAAATGAAAAATCAGCCATGATTCTAATTACTCTATGCTAATTGGACTGCATTCAGGCTTCATTGGTGATGCTATTATGCTGCAAGAAAACAAGGGCAGCATATGTACTTACCTTGCTCTACTTATCCTATGATTATTCTCTGTTAGTACAGGAACATACTGAAAGTATGAGCCTGCACACAAATTAGCCCATGAAATGGACCACTGGAAGTTCAGCCCTGGAGCACATTCATTCTTTCTTTTTTGGCATCAAATGCAATATCAGGGATGCCACAGCAGCTCGTAGCACTTTTATCTTGTATTGGGCTTTGCTTGTAACAGCATTTGCAGTCTTGTGTTTCCCCACAAGAAAACACTTTTGTATTCCCACTCCATCCATCCTGATGTCCTTATCTGAGAGGATCTTCAATGCAGAGTTTCACCAAGGCCTCTGGAAGTCGTGCTGCCTGGGGAAGCATCACCTTGCAACCCGCAGCGCTCCTGTGCCTGTGCCTGCCAATTAGATCTTGCTTTTGATAGGGGAGAGGAGGGCGTACCATGCTGGATTGCTCACTCCTGCTTGGTAACATGAGCATAGTTTGTTTTCTACTGTAAACTGGACTGAGACATTTGTATATTGTTTTTTGCAGTAGTATCTAATATGCCGAAAGCTGCTGGAGTCATTACAAAATCATCAGTGCTCGTTCCAATGTGATATATTCTGTTTGTCTAGCTGGCTGTTTTCCTACCATATGTATTTATTGAAGCTGGCTGAGTATCTTATTCAGTGATGTTTTGCTTATTTATTCAAGAACGAGTTCATCAAAATTCAGCCAAGCTTTCCGTCCTCAACATACAGAGATCTAATCGAGCGTTTGAACACACCCATCACAATAGCAACTGAATGCAAAATTCCACGCGATTCAAAAACTGAATGCAAACTTGATAGGAGCAATGAAAAAAGTCTGCCTGCCCCCAAATCCACTCTGTGAGACTGCAACGGCCTCTGAGAGGTAAAGGAGGAAATGGCCTCAAGTTGCACCAGGGAAGGTTGAAATTGGAAATTAGAGAAAGTAATAATCCCATGGAAAGGGTTGTCAAGCACTAGAACAAGCTACCCATGGAAATGGGGGAGTCACAGTCCCTGGAAATGTTCAGAATGTGTGTGGATGTGGCACCTGGGGACATGGTTTAGTGATGAACAGGATGGTGATGCCGCGTTAATGATCGGACTTGTTGATCTCAAAGTAATTTCCAACCTTAATGATTCTATGACTTTTCCCTTTGAAACACCAGGTAATTCAAACCACACTCCAGTGGGAATCTCTGGGGAGTTTCTAGCAGGTGCCTGTCTCAGAGCCCATCAATGAGTAAAGTGGTCATGATGTCATGTTCAATATCATGGTCTCATCAGGGAGACTGATTTGTGTTGCATTAAGCAAGACAGGGTTGCTAATATCCACTGAGGTTTACATGGGAAAATTTAAAGCCTATTCCAGTATATTAAATGAGGCTGAAAAGCTTCGATCAATAATTTCCCTTGTATGAAAAATAAGAGATGAAAATGATGGTAGATTGATTCAAAATACCTAATGCCAGATACCAGCTGATGGAAGTACCTTGTAAATAGCATTTTGTACAGTTGCCAATGAATTAGTCTAAATTGTGAGGGTGATTGAAATGTGTTTTGTAATGTTCATGTCCAGTTTAGCAGCCATTTACAAAATTTAGAAGAATATGAAATCCCCAAAGAGTAAGTGAGCCGCCAGCAAAACCTAGAGTAGCAAGCAGTGGTAGCTTGCAAATGAGATCTTGGAGTAGTTTATTAGACAAAAAAGCCAGAGTTCTTTACAAGCAAGGAGAAACCATGCTAGTAGTGTTTTAAAATTTAAAATATGTTTTCTAAGTACCTCCTTTTTCATCAACCCTCTATTTTACATGGAGATTATGATCTTTGATGTGGAAAGTGAACGGGATGTGGTTTTTAAAGTTAATTTGGTAATAAAAGAACACTGCCTTCCCTGAACAACCGTATGCTCAACCGGGGCGGTTTGTGTAGGACTATTTTGTATCTCATCACTCTGATTTCTGTCAGGAATTAGTAGAATTGTGTTGCTTGTGGGGCTCACTGGGGTACATGTTGATCTTGGGCAGTGGTGTGATAACTCCTGGGGACAGCCCAAGGTCCCAGGTAGAAGAGGATGCCCAAAGAGGCCTCGGGATTCAGACCAGTCACATTGCCCCTTGCAGCCTATCTCTCCTGTCTGTGCAGAAGAGTCCTGAAACCTTCCTCCTGTTTCTCAAAGTTTTTTCTGGTTCCCTCTTGCTCTGTGGGGTGTCCCAGGGCTGTTCCCACCGGTGCTTGGGAATGCTGCAGGTGGGTTCTCTCCATAGCCTGAGAGACAACAGACCACTGGGCAAACCAGCAGGAGATGCAGAAAGATCCATCCATGTTGCAGCCCCTGGGAGCTCGGCTTTCATTTAGAAGCAGCAGTGAGCACCAGTTTTTGATTGTGTGCTCTTGTGTGGGTGCAGTCACTAGGGAAAGGGCTCTGCACTCTGCAAATTTAGGTCTTAACTGTTCCAAGAACTGTACTTTGTGCTGATTTTTTTCTGCTTTAATGTGTTGCAGCACTACAGTGCTGATATTGGAGCCAATTGCTCTGCTGGCTGAAGCCAAGATTTCCTCCAGACAGATCCCACTCGGGCAGTTCTCTGACAAGTGAGTGACGGCTGGGCTGCCTGCACAGGGGTCACTTGCAGTTTTTGTGCCCCAGTGAGCCCTGAGGTGCTTTGAGGTTTTTTATCTTCTTAATGAACTTAGTTGGAAAATCTCTGCTTCAAAGCAGAAGGCTCTGGGGAGAGTTCATTGCAGCCTTCCCAAGAGGGTTTATAAAAAAAGAGTGATAGTGACTTTTTACACAGCTGATAGTGCTAGGACAAGGGGGAATGGTTTCAAACTAGAAGAGGAGAGATTTAGATTGGCTGTTAGGAAGAAATTCTTCCCTGTGAGGGTGGGGAGGCCCTGGCACAGGTTATCCAGAGAAGCTGTGGCTGCCCCATCCCTGGAAGTGTCCAAGGCCAGGCTGGATGGGGCTTGGAGCACCCTGGGATAGTGGAAGGTGTCCCTGCCCATGGCAGGGGGTGGAATGAGATGGTCTTTAGTGTCCCAACCCAAACCATTCCATCATTCTATGAATGTCCTCTTGGGTGAAGCTGGCATTTGTAATAAAGCATTTTAGGTGCAGTGACACCTTCCTGCTCCATGACCATATAATCAGGAGGAAAAAAGACAGTGTGCAGCTGCTGGTGCTATAAAGGCAATGGCTAATGATAAGTTTTGTCCTTTACCTCAGTGTGTTTTATTGGAATAGGAAGAAAATGCAACCAAGGAAGGACTGTGGAGTGCCCACAGGGTTATGCTGATTATCAGTGCCAAAAGAGAAGTACTGGAAAAGTAATATCTTCTCATGAGTAACAGGAAAACAGCTTTTTTTTTCCTGGTGATTCAGTCCACTAATTAGTTTCCAATACTCAGTCCACAGGATTTTCAGGAAATAGATCTTTCTATTTATAAATTGTTCTTCTATCAAGTCCCAATTTTTAATTTGTGGCCTTGAGGATTTTCATTTCCTCCTTGTGAGGTGCATTTTAACTAAACCGTGTTCCATCAGCACTGTACAAGCTGCTGCTAAAGCTGCTCTTGGTGCCTCAGCCTAAGCCTTTGTGGGGAAGAGGGAAGCTGGAACAGAGCTGAGGCCCCTTGATAGAAATGACCATGAGAAGTGACCTTCCTTCCCTGCTGGCTCTTCCACCTGCCCTCAGAGCCTTGGGCCAACCTCTGTGGCCAGGACTTGTGGTGGCTTTCCCTCAGTTCCCGTTCACTGTGCAATCAACAAAATTCATATAAACCCCCAAAGAGCTGGCTGGCTCTCCACAGCTGATCAGAGTCATAGGATATCTTGAGTTGGAAGGGACCCACAAGGATCATCGAAGTCCAGCTTCTGGTGCTGCACAAAAGGAGGTTTGGAATCAGGATCTATACTGTAAATCCTTTTCAGGTTTGGGCTGTTCTGGGATTTTCATTTTAACTCGTTATAAAAAAGTGGCAAGCTTTTTTATCCAGTGTTGATGGCGTAAGTACAAAAATTCAGAGGATATTTCTTCAAAGATCTCATTTTGACTTAAAAAACGCAGTCAGGTTCTGCGTCATTTCTCCATATGTTTTTCTTGATACAAGGAGCTTGTGATGAAAGTGAAGAGACTTGTATTTTTTTCTCTGGCACTGCTTGCTGTGTTTCAAAATCATGTTCAGTATTTGCACACTCAAAATAGGCTCTTTGTGTTCATTCATACTTTTTCTTGGAGGTTATTAAGGGTAATAAAGGATTGTGGAATGTCTTTCTGAAAGCTAGGTGCAGTGCAGGAGCTTTTGAAATTCTTAATAATGTTTCTACGTGTTACTTGCTGAGGAGAAGTAGGTGAGGATTAAAGTACATTGCTCGGGGCATCTGCCTGGCTGAACACATTTAATTCACAGAATCACAGACTGCTTTGGGTTGGAAGGACTTTAAAACTCATCTTGGTCCAACCCTGTTGCCATGGGCAGGGACACCTTCCACTAGAGCAGTTTGCTCAGAGCCCCATCAGGCTGGCCTTGAACACTTCCAGGGATGGGGCATCCACAGCTTCTTTGGGAAACAAGAGAAGTTCTCCACCTGAAGGCTGAGCTGCATCCTTGTGTTTCCCAGGACTCGGGATGCCAATGCAGAGTGTTCTAAAGCCACTTGCCCAGCAGTGGAGGCCTCAATGTAAATCCTCCTGGCTCTGGCCTTGGCAGGGACCAGCAGAGCCTTCTGGTTCAGCAGACATTGGGATGGTGAACGTTGCCATCTCTCCATTTGCAAAGCCTGGCAGTGCCTTTGAAAATAAAACCCCACGTGACTTTACAACCTGAGCAGGGGAAATGCAGGAGAAATGCAAGAAGGTGTTTCCACAGGCATCAAGTGATGACCCTTTGAAAGGTGATGGATGTCAATAGGATGGAGCCAAGGTCTTCTTGGTGCTGAGCCATGGCACCAGAAGAACAGGCAGGAACTGATGCCCAGGTAGTTCCACCTGGACATGAGGCAGAACTTCTTCCCTGGGCAGTGACTGAGCCCTGCACAGGCTGCCCAGAGAAGGTGTGGAGTCTCCCTCACTGGGGATATTCCAAAACCGTTTGGATACAATTTTGTGCCATGTGCTGGAGCAGGGAGGCTGGACCAGATGACCCCCTGTGGTCCCTTCCAACCTGACCCGTTCTGTGATCCTGTGAATGTCTGGCACTGCTTGCCATAGTTCCCAGGAAATACATGGGAAACTAAAGATGTTACTGTTGTGAAGGATGGGGGCAGAAGCAGGAGGAATTGCAGATATGCTTCACTGCCGTTGCTCTAAGCAGCAAACAAATAAGCACTAATCAGTAAATAAGCCCATAACATTTTCCCCCAGACACTGTCCTCAGATGGCCTGTTTGTGCTAATCCTCCTCAGCAGTGAATCACATGCCAGGCAAAAAAACCGACTGAGTGAAAGATTTTAAACTTACACTGTCTGGGAGAAAACCCCCCAAGGCTGGTTTGTAGCTTGTACCAAACAACCCCAGGCCCTGGGCTGGATGCTGAGGCTGTGGCTGCATTTTGAATCTGCTGCTAATTCATAAACATCACAAGCAGTTGATTTCAGCTGAACCCCTTGATTTAATTACACTCTTGTATACAATGGGGACCTTGTGTTTTCCTATATGTAATGAATATTAAGCTGATAGCCCTGTAATTTCCTGTGCCAGGCTTGCTCTCATTTTTTGCATATTGATACCACATTTGGTTTGTTATTTTCCAATTTTCCAGTCTTCTAGACTTGTGCTCAGCGAGTTCTCCATAGTAATTGCTGTTGGCACACACATTTCCTTCCTCAAATCTGCTCTAACACACTGCAACGAATTTTGTCTCATCCTACAGATTTGCTTGGGTTTCAATTTCTCGTATTTATTCATTGTCTTGAACTCGGCAACCCTGGAATCATGCAGTACTCTGGATATAATTTCATATTCCACAGTTTTAATTTCCTCCTTTATCCCAGGCATCCCCCCTTCCCCTCCATGTGTGCACGTGGATGGTTTTTATCTGACCCTGTGACTTTCTGCTATTCATAAGCCACTTTCCAGTGCTGCTTCCTCAGAAACTCCTTTTCAAATCTGAACACCAAAAGGGATTTAAATGTGGCAGCATGAAAATGAATTCTGATGTTTACTTGGTTTTCTTGGCCTCTTGGTGCTTTTGGTGTTTGCCTAGTTTTTTTCTCTGTCTTTGAGGTGCTCATCAGGGTGTGCCCTACCTTCCCTTTGGAGGTGAATAAATCTCTTTTTTTGTGAGACTTGGGCATTGGTAGGGGTGTGGGATGAGGACAATGTGCCAGGGGCAGCATGTGGAGCTGCTTTTGCAGGACTTTGTGTGGAATAAAACAAAAAAAGAGTTGCCAACGTATTTGAAACCAACCCCAGGCTGCTGCATTGGAGTGCTGGGGAAAAATTCTTGGCCCTGGGAGGGAGAGTGTTTGATGCCTTCGACTGTCACTGTTCTGAGAAATTACAGCAATTTAGGATGAAAAAGGGGGGAAAAAAGGAGACAAAAGGGAGGGGGAAAAAAGAAACCCATTAACTAAATTCTCTCCATTTCCCAAGGTTCTGTGTGAAATTCAGCCTTTTGAAATGTGCCCTAAGGAGGGCACCCATCTCCTGAAATCCTTGAGGTTACGGTTTGTGTTCAACAAACAGTCAAAGGGATTATTCCTTTGGCAATGCCAGGCAGGCTGCGCCCACTGCTTGTGCCTCTGGCTTCTCAGGCTTTTGGGCCCTTTTCCACCCCTCAGATGCTGGTGACACTCATGTCCTGGAGAAGCAGGTACACCCTGGCACCCCTCTGATGGCCATGGCACAAGTTGAGGTGCTCCTTTGCTTGGAGTTCATGGCACTGTTTTCCATCCTGGATATAATTTCCCTGGCTGCAAAAAGAAAGCCAGATGCCCTCTCTGTATTTCTTTGTGATTTCTTTCCAGGAATATTTACTCCCATGGTGAATAATCATCTTTGCTAAAACAAAAAGCAAGAAGAGATGTGCCCAAATCCCAAACCTGGCCTTCACCCATCACACCCTTGTGCTTGACTGTACTGCTGGCAGGGAGGGGTGAAGCTGGTTGGCTTATCCCAGGTAAACACCTTCCATTTGTATAAATATATACCAGTCTTGCTGACTGATTTTCAAATCTGAAGTTTTATGAGGGCCAGGTTCTTTCTTGGGGCTTAGCATAGAGTGAGTTTTATATAAGAGATTTTAATCTCATATGCTTGTGTTCTCCATTTGCCCCTCAGAGGATTGACCAGTATATTTTAACCAGGTGTCAACCAGTATATTTTAACCAGTCTATTTTTGTACACTAGCTTTCCAGTCTTTAAAATCTCTTTCCAGTTTGGCCAGCATTGTAGTGCCCAAGGGGAGCAGCCAGACCCTGAGGCAAGGATCAGTGGATGAAGTAGTCATGGTGGTGGTGGTGGTGGTGTTGCCATGTGATGATGCAAATTTTTCTATTTTTGTCAGAAATGAGAGCCTTGGTGAGCTGGTGTCTAGATCAAAGATATTGTAGTTGGAATTCTGCTTCTTTTGTCACCTCGTTCTGCAGAGTAACCTACTTCTGGTGCTACCTCATGTAATCAGAAGCAATCTGTGCAATTAAGAAACTGAGAGACATCTTTGGATGGGAAAACTGTCAGGTTACTGTCTTTCCCAGTTGACTTTTATTTTTCTTAGTGCTCTTGAGGTCTCTTAGTTCCTTTTAAGAGACAATTCGTACTCGCAGGCTCAGCAATTATTGATGGCTCCCTTTGTCAGACAAGCAGGCTGTGTGAGCATGTGTGTACCACTCACAAGGTACATACCACTGGCCTAAATGCATCACTGAACACCTTAAAATTAGAAGCATAAACAACATTCCTCACTGAAAACTCCATTTTTACGGAGTTAATTTCACCAACTCCTCATCCCTGTGTATAAAAAAGGGGAATGGCCTGGTTTTTTTCTCCTTGCATGACTTGCTCTGATTCCTGCTGCGAGGTCTGTTCGGGAAGGGCAGTAGTTCTGTTCTTGTTGTGTGGTGTCCCTGAGGCCTGGTGGTGGCTCAGAGGTAACTTCAGGCTGGAGCACCTGTGGTGATCCAGGATGAGCTGGGACATGTGCTGAGGGCTTTCTCCATCTGAGCCCTGTGGCTGTGCTCATGTGGTGATGTTGAGTCAGAACATGAGGTGGGAAGAGCCTCCTGGATCCAACCTTTCCTCCCACTCATTGCTCCCTTGACAGCTGTCACCACCTGCTCTGATCTGCTGGTGCCGGTGCCATCCCTCCCCTGCTCAGCCACTCACATTGAGCCAAGTTATCCTAAAAACCTGCAGATAGATGCAGCATTGTTTTGCTAGTTTTGCCTTGCTTGCTGACTCTGGAGCAGTTGCACACATGGTTGTGCTGGCAGGCAGGAGGGGGGCTGGGACGGCCGAGCTGGTGTGTGCAGACATCACTCCCAAATCCGAAATGAATGAGCTCAGTATCAACTGGGCTGCCCTGCACAGAGGAGCTGCTGCTCAGCTGATGAGTTCTCTCCTGAAGAAGACAGCTTTGGGTCAATAAAAAAGGGAGATTTTCCTGAGACAGCTTTGTGATGAGGGTGCTGCTTGTCTTCTGTAGATTTCTAAGTGTATTTTGAATGGTGGAACTCGCTGGGTCTGTATGATCCTCACTTGGATTCAGTTTGATACCTCATAGGTGACTTAATGGTTTATATTGTACATTTATACAGCACTCAAATCATCCTCCTGGCTGCAGCTGATTTAAATAATGGCTGTTTCAGGGTGAAACCGTCTCTGCTGCTCTTCCCTCTCTGAGAAGAGAGCAGAAAGTGGCTGAGCAAGTGGCACATATGGTTGAAATAGTCTTGGAGCAGGAGCTTCAGAGTTATTCATAACAGCTGAGCACGTAATTGTGCATAATGCAGCAGAAACATTTCTCTTCTTGTGATTGAAAGGCATTTGCTTTTGATTGGTGTGCAACTGTTGTACCTGGGAATATCAAGGGGCTGTGAATCTGAAACATTTCAGGCACGAGTGCTTATCAGTCACATCTGAAAACACTGGAGCAAAATGGCCTCGTGACAAACACAAGCAGGGCCAGTAAGGACCTTTACAAGACAGGTTTATAGAGCAGGATAAACAAGAGGGGCTGGATCCTCAGCTGCACTAAAGCATCCTGTCTGTGCTGCTGCTGCCAGGGAGGAGCTGATGCTCAGAGATCCAGGGAAATGTCAGGCAGCAGCAGCTGCCTCTTTGCTTTGAGGCTGTGGCAAAGCTGGGCTTCCCATCCTGGGAGCTGGGGTGTCATCCATGTCTGGTGAGAAAGGCTTCCCACCAGCAAACCTTCATCTGGAATCTTTGTGGAGCAGGCAAAGCAGGTGAATTTGGACACTGAACCAGGGGTGCTGTGTCAGTGGTAGTTTGCCATCACCTCCAATCCAGGCACTGCTCCTTTCTTTTAATTCTCCCCTTGGACCAAATTTGACCAGCAGGCTGGGAGTACATCTTTTGGGGCAGTGGGACAAAAGCATCTGGAAGGGCTGTGGCCTGCACTTGGCTGTGGTCCCGAAGGACAGGAGACTGTAGAGGCAGTGACACATCAGCTTGTACACCTTGTCCATCCTCCCAGTGTAAAACTTGAGATCTGAGGTGGTGTAAGGGGCAGATTACCATCGACTGGAACCAGATTTCAATCACAGAGGAAACCAGGCTTATCCTCAGGTGAGGAGTCCAGTCCACAGAGCTGCTGATTGGAGACTTTCACCTGTGTGAAATTCACTTTGGAAGAGCAATATCACTGAAAAGGAAAGTTGGCTGGCTCTCCTAAATTAAGCAATTACTCTTACACAGTCCTCTCTGTGAAGTACTTGGAAGTTCATCCTCAGGCTGAGATGGAAGGTGGTTTAACAAGGTGTTTTACAAAGTGTAGGTGGATAAATTCCTGAAGCATATCTGTATAAACCCACTGTAAAGGCTGCACAGAGGTTAAACAGATAGATAACTTCATGGAAGCTGAGTAATTGCACTATTACTCTATATAATCTTGCTGGAAGGCATATTTTTCTACAGAGCAATGATACAGAAGATATTTGTGTGTAGTGATTACAGCAGCAGAAATCAATTGCACACAGCAAATAATTTGTTAGCACAGGGATGCACATTATGTCATCAATAAAGGGATTAGTGTGTTGAACCATAATGAGGGTGAGAAGAAAGCAAACTTCATACTGGTATAACTAGTCCAGTCATAATATTGGCAACAAATACATCTGGTATATATACATCCTTCTGTAGATTGAGACAGTGTGTGAGCTTTCCTGAACACCCACTAGCTCTATGTGTTCTTTGCATCTTCAGTATACACCATAAGTACTCATTAACTTCTTTAAAATAATATTTAGCCTGATTTTAAGTAACATATACAAGCAGACTGCTACATTCACCACTGCAAAGGAAAAGGGGATCATCCTAATGTGACTGTATCTATTAAGATGCTTTCTGCAAAGGTACAGGGAGATTAATCAGTTTCTTTTTTTCTGTTCATTAGGAGCCCTGTTGCCTTGAGTTAGACATTCCCAAAGGCAGAACAGTCCCTTATCCTTCGCTGGGATGGGGCCCCAGTGGTGCCAGTCTCAGCTGAGCTCCTCTTACACAAACCCTCCTCCCTCGTGGCACGTACACTGTGCTCTGACAGTCACAAATCACTGTGGAGGAGAAGCCTCCCCAACACCTGCCAGGTGGGCTGGTTTAATTATCCTCAGCACAGAGTGGCTTCTCCCAGTGTGCTGCGGGTGGCACACGGTCAAGGTCACACGGGGAGGGGGGGACTGCTGGGCTGAGAAACAGAAGTTGGGCTCTGCCTCTGTTCCCAGCCCCTCACAGCCACACACCCCCAGGCTTCTTGTGAGCTGCAGGAGAAAATCCGTCCTTGGGCCCCTCCTGAGGGTCTTTAACCCTGTGTGCATCTCCCTGCTGCAGAGGAGACTGTGAGTCCTTGGCACCAAAGGCTTCCCTGGGAGAGTCCCTTTGGTTCTCAGCAAGCACCGGGGCTGGGGCCTGCTCCAGTGTGATGCTCTGCAGGGAATGATAGAGCTCAAAGCTGAGATTTCTCTTGCTACAAATCCTGGACATTAGGAAGGAATGAGTCTTTCCTTTTCCCAGGTTTGAGGATGAGCTTAAAACTGACCACCTTGGAGGAGAGCCAGAAAAGAAAGAGGAAGCTGAAAATGCAAATTGTGCATCAGCAGGGGAAAATAATCCCTCCTGATTCCTGCAGGTAGCCAAATGTTACCTGCAGAAGTCCCAAAGCATGGGATTAATGTATGTAAATAAGGTGTAAACAAACTCAGTGGCAGGAGAATGCCTAAATCCTTTAGCCCTTTTGCAAATCAAACCTGTTCTTGAAGGATTCAATTATTTCTGAGATCTCATCTTAGCTGGGGATTAACTGACACCAGAGATCAGGAAACCCATTACATTGGGATCTGTGTATATACTTCCTGGGCTTAGTTTTTGCTGCAAGTGGTGTAAGGAAGGGGCATGAGCTGCAGGGTTACCGTGACGCCCATAGAGTTTTTGTAGTCAGCCAATGGTCCCTTTGGATTTGGATGGAGCAGCTGGAGGCACTATTTTCTTGGCTGAGGAAAAAGGGGAATATGACACATCCTGGCATATATTGGGAGTTGGGAAAGTAGTGAAAAATGTCTGATGTTGCCTTGCACTGTGTGAAGATGTTTTCTGCAGGATACTTAGTCATCCTCATGATCTTTCTGTACAACAGAACTGGAAAGAGTCTTTGTACAAAGGCTTGGAGTGAGAGAAGGGAGAATGGTTTCCCACTGCCAGAGGGCAGGGTTAGATGGGATATTGGGAAGGAATCCTTCCCTGTGAGGGTGGGGAGGCCCTGGCACAGGGTGCCCAGAGAAGCTGTGGCTGCCCCTGGATCCCTGGAAGTGTCCAAGGCCAGGTTGGATGGGGCTTGGAGCAACCTGGGACAGTGGAAGGTGTCCCTGCCCATGGCAGGGGCTGGAACAAGTTGTTCTTTGAGGTCCCTTCCAACCCAAACCATTCTGTGATTCTGTGATCAGACAGAAGGTGTTGCTAAGCCTTTGGCCCATTTCTGTGATGGCTGAAGCAAAAAGCTAATCTGTCAAGGCTATTTCGGGAATTGTTTTCCCTCCCATTTCTTGCACCACAATCCCCATTGCCACGGGCATGTCAAAACCCGAGGACAATTTCCCCCAGCTGCAGAGTGTGGGACACAGGGTGAGAAGGCAGAAGAGTGACTACAGCAAAGTCTCTGACCTAAATACGAGGAAAAGAAGGGAAAATCACCCGTGAGTTATTACTGAAAACAGAATCACATGTAAATTGTGCCTCGGCTGGCGTATTCCAGGGAGCTTCCAGCCATTTAATTGGTCGAGACAGATATATAGCAGTATCACTATCTGCCAGGGACCCACATAAATCGTCAGTGATGGTTTCTCTTGCCATTACACGTAGCCAGGCCTGGTGGCTTGAGTGCTACAGAAAGGAAGCAAAATACAACTCATGCTGTCAAGAGCTGCTCTGTGTTGTAATTGCAGTATCTGTAAGGAATGCCAGGGTTGGATTATTGGAGATGTCAGAAACCAAATGGGAGAGATTAAATGGCCACAAAGAGCCACAAAATGAGGAGGTAATTGCACTTCATGGGAGAGCAAAGATAACACGGGGAATGTAGATCTTGACCTGCACTGTGTGGAGCTGGGAGGGCCCGTGGTGTGTCCCTGGCCTCTGAGTGCTCTCCTGAGAGTCTCCTGAGAGTGCCCTGGGATGAGCCTGGAGGAGCCAAGCGTTCAGCGAGCACAGCCCCGCTGGACTCACCAAGGCAAACACCATGTCCCTCTTGCAAGAGGTGGCACAGAACAGAGGTGAACTCTGCTGCATCATTAATGCACTTTTGCAGAGCCTTTTGAATGAAGAAACCAGCTCCCTGCTGAATGCAAAAGCAGGGCAGGCACACGAGTGAGTCTGCATGAAAGGTCTGTGCAGGCAGAGCAGCTCCAAATGTAATGGCAAGTCCGGTGCCTGGTGTAACCCCTACACCCCTCACAGGGGGCCAGTCCTGAGTCTGCCTGTCACCTTCACCAGTCCTTGGCCTGACTGTCACCTTCACCAGTCCTTGGCCTGCCTGCCACCTTCACCAGTCCTTGGCCTGCCTGCCACCTTCACCAGTCCTTGGCCTGCCTGTCACTGTCACCAGTCCTGGGCCTGCCTGCCACCTTCACCAGTCCTTGGCCTGCCTGCCACCTTCACCAGTCCTGGGCCTGCCTG
>VZRZ01008250.1:261856-282802 GCA_013398175.1 Climacteris rufus
CACCTTCACCAGTCCTTGGCCTGCCTGCCACCTTCACCAGTCCTGGGCCTGCCTGTCACCTTCACCAGTCCTTGGCCTGCCTGTCACCTTCACCAGTCCTGGGCCTGCCTGTCACCTCCACCAGCCTCTCAACTGCTGCCCTGGGTTAGTCAGCCTGAGCTAAGCTAGGGACAGTAGGAAGCCATGAGATCTTTGAGGAGACAGGCTAAGTATGAGTGTTTTGCTTTCCTGCAGATGCCAGCTTCATCCTGAACCGGCCCTCAGGCAGTGGGAGAGCTCTTCTGGCTCTCCTCCATCTGTGGTTGTTTCTCGTTCCTGGGAGCCCTTCTGCAGGGAGGCTCTAAGTGCTGCTGTGCCCACACCAGTTGTGTTTGTTCTCTCACAACTCCAGTTTTCTCCATGGCACATGGCTCCTGCCTGGCCCTATCTTGCACGTGCATACTGCCAAGCCAAAGTGACCTTCAGTGTCTCACTTCCCCTGGAGCACAGGTGGAGGAGGTGGAGCAGAGCAGAGCTGGTGGCAGTTCTAGCATCCCTCCATCTTCCTTTTCCCTCAAAGCTTATGGGACGTATTTTATTTCCCTGGAACAAGGAGATCAGTGTGGCTTTTCTATGCATAGTGGAGGATGTGCACTGCCTTTATGAAATGTAGTTTGGGGTCTTTTTTCCCAAAAAGCTTCGTGTTTGATAGAGTAATTATGTGTTACATCAGGTGAGGTTGTTTACTGGCAGTTAATTGGAATCTGCGTGGGTCCAATAACAAACTTTTTACGGTGTCTGATTTCCTGCTAACCCAAATTCAGGATACCTCTCCTGGCATAAGTGGAATGAATTATTGGAGGATCTAGTCCAAATAGTCTAAGTGGCAGGGGCTCTCCTTTGCATCACTATTCAAATCCTGTAGAGCTGAGCTTTGCAGGAGAGAGGGAATTTGGCCACATGCCTTTCATGTGGTGCCAATTTGGATGAATTGATGTTTGATGTACATAGGTAGCAGCACCAAGTCAACTGAAGTGGACAGAGGTTAAGTGTGCACTGCAGGCAATTATCCATTAGTATAAATGCTCCTTGGGATAATATTTATATATTAAAATGCCAAAAAAACTGGACATAATGATAACTTTTGCAGGACTGTATAATTCATACATTAGAGCTCTGCTTTTCATATTTAGTATTTCAGGAATAATAGAACCCATTTTCATCAGGAAATGCACCATGTGAAATGCAGCAGCTGTAAGTGAAGCAGAGATCTCCAGTGCTTGCTGTGAACCTCTTACTGGCTTTATAAATGTCCTGGGATGTCTGGTGCAAGCAAGTGTCTGAAATGGTAACCCTGAGATGCCCAGTTGATAGAAATCTCTGCAGCTCACATGGAATTGTGGAATTGTGTCCCTGTGAGAGCAGGGACAGTTCCCCTGCACTGCTGTGGGATCAGGGTTTCTCCTGCAGTCTCTGGTGCCAGGCTTCAGTGACTTCCCTGTCAATGATGTCTATGGTACCTGGAAAATCCAATTTACAGTTGAAGGGATTAATAACTGGCTATTATGAGGTATTACCTGAGAAAACAAGTCTGTCGTGTGTGTATTAAACAAGCAGTTCTCTGGCATCAGTGTGCTTGGTGCTTGTGGAATTCTCCCTGAGGATTCTCTGGTGCTTGTGGTCAATATATTTTTTTCCATCAGAAGAAGTAATTGGGACATACCCACCTAGAGGATTACATGTTCAGGTGTTCCACACCTTCAGAAACTTTGAGTCTTTTGGACTTCAACCTCCACTTCCTATTTTGTTGAAATCAGTTTTTTTACAATATCAGGATGGTTCATACAATATCAGTAAAGGTTCATCCTAAACCCATGCCTTGATCGATGGATAGACTGACGGAATTCAATTTTAAAATGGATGCTTACCCTGATCCACCTTAGATCTGTGGTCTGTGGCCATCTGATTTATCTTCATGTGACTGTGTCCCAGTTGCCTTAAGAACCACTGTTATAGCATTTGAATAATCATAACAGCCCAGGAGCTGCAGCTTTGTGAATAAGGAAGCCAAAAAAGGCACTGGACCACCTGGGATGCTGTGTGTGGATCTATCCCTGTGCTATGGTGCAACTATTAAGACTGCTGTCATCTCAGGTGGGATTCACCTCCTTTAACCTGCAAGTCTGATACTTCTATTTCTCATTCAAGCTCAAGTCTTGAAGTTATCTGAGCACATCAGAATATCAGATTTCACCTTTTCCTGTGAAAGTAATTTTTTGCATAAAAAAGTTACAAGCAGTAAATCCTAAATGGTCAGGAAATGCTGGGAACATGCAGTAATTCTAGGAATGTATTTTTAAATTGTGCCTGCTCTTCAAACTGGTTTCATGGCTGTTGGGGACTGTGGTGTTTGGTGAGGGTGCAGTCAGAAATTTTGGATACTGAGACCAATTTTCACTGCTCTAGCAGTATAAGAAATAATACAGTGTGAGAATTAGCTTTTCCAGACTCTAATGGCTGTCAGAGTGTTTACTGGTCAATCTATGATCCTTCCATCATCTTTGGAAAGTTAAGGACCCTGATAAAATATCCATTAAAGTCAGAGCTGTTTTGTACACCTCCCCAGGCACTGGATGAGATCCAGCCTAAATACCCAATCTACATTTTCATGAGTCATTGCAGGAGCAGGGAACATACCATGACAGGTATAATTGCCAGTTTCAGTGGGAATTCTGCTGCCTCCACTCTGACTCCAGCCTGGTCAATCTGCATTTCCATTACAGACAAGGCTGATCTGATATTCTTATGGCACATTGCTCAAAATATGTGGACACAGAGTAGTCATAAACCATTTTTGAATGACTTGGGCCTTGATATTAAAGCATGTATGGTTCATGCATCCGCTGTCTTGTAAATCTGCTGGTGCTTCCACACAGCCTGCACGAGGAGCAGGAAAGACACAAAAACATCTGTTTGGAGTTTTAAGCAGCTTGTTAGATGAATTCAGCACCTGGGTTTCCTGTGGTGAATAGGCTCTTCTTGCCTCAGTAGGGATGAGAAATGGAGAAATACAACACTCCTTGGGATCCCTCTTCTCCCAGCTCATGGTGGATTGTGCATGGTAATTCCTGCTGCTGCCAGTGGGAACTGCCTGTGCAAAAGCCCCAAAAGTTAAAATGGGAATAGCATTCTGAGGAGGGAGAGTTTACTCTGCTAAGTCTGCTGAATCCTACAGGAATTCTGAAGAGGAGCTATTTACAAGGGCATGTAGTGACAGGATAAAGGCAATGGCCTCAAACTGAGAGTAGGTTTAGATTACATATTAGGAAGAAATTCTTCTCTGTGAGGGTGGGGAGGCACAGGGTGCCCAGAGAAACTGTGGCTGCCCCATCCCTGGGAGTGTTCAAGGCCAGGTTGGATGGGGCTTGGAGCAACCTGGGATATTGGAAGGTGTCCCTGCCCATGGAAGGAGGGTGGAATGATCTCTAAGGTCCTTTTCAACCCAAACCATTCTGTGATTTCTATTATTTCTATGATTTCTGTGATTGTGCTGCTGCTACACAGAGGTTTTAGTGTTTCCATCTTACTGCCATCCCAGTTACCTCCTTGGCAGTACCCACTACTGTGCAGTAGTTCTGAAAAAATCACCGTGTCTGGTTAGAAAGTTCCAATCCTGAACCAGTGTTTTTTCTGTGCCCTTTTCACCCCTTCCCCACACCTGAAAAGGATCTCTGTGTTACAGATTCAAATGGAAATCTCCTTTTGGTGGGAGCTCCCAGCCAGGCCGTGACAGCAGCACGAGGGACAGGGCTCTGGAAAGGAGGTGCAGAGCAGCTGCATGGTGACAAGTGGCTTCTGTTTGGTAACCCTCTCTTTTCCTGCCTGTGTTTAAGGTGTTAGATGTGAGTTGGTATCAAGGACTAATTTGCCACAGCAAGGGGATTTTCCATTTAAATAAGTTCATTTTTAGCCCACTCAGGGAACCCAGGAGCACATCCCCTCTGCCTGCACATGTTCATGAGCAGAAGGAATAGGCTTGTGAGACAACCTGGTTGGTTGCAATATTGGTTTGTTCCTTGCTAACTCTAGAATCAGACTGCCTAAACACTGTGCTAGTGCACTTGTGTAATGACCACAGAAACAGAATAATTTTGGCTGTGCCCAAAGCACACTGTACCTCCCTCTAAGGCCACTGCACAGCAAACTGGCTCATGGCCCAGTGCAGAGCCCATGGACTCATCAGGAGCCCCCAGTTTTAGTCCTTCATGGCCTGAAGTTCTTGTAACCCTATGGGCTCATTCATTCCAAAATTCAGGGAGAAAAAGAACTGTGATTGTCTGGTGCCTTCCCACCCCACAGGAACAGCAAAGGCCTGTGGTAACCTGGACATAATATGTTTTGTCTGATGTAGTTACAATGATCACTGAGCTATTTCTCTCTCTTTTCTGAGTGATTTTGATTATTATGTATAACAGCACATGGTCTCCAGTGGATAAAAGCCTCTAATTCTGTTTTATCCAACTCAGAGAGCAATCTCAGCAACTGGCTGTTGCCTGTATTATTCAGCAGCAGCTATGGCAAGTATTATTGCATATGATATGAAGGACTTTGTAATAAATATTTAGTGTTCCTTTAATCTGTCTGTTCTTATATCATGTTCTCCAGATAATCCCCTACTCCACCATGTACTATTTAATAATTCTTCTTCTGCCAATCTGCTCTACTCCCTCATCCAGGCACACGTGTTTGCCTGCCTTGGGACATGCTTTCCATCTCTTCTGAGCAGTCTTCAGAGTCCTGGGTTCCTGTGGCTGTGTCATTAGGAGGAAGAACTTTTGTTTCTTGTGTGGATTTGTGAGTAACAGTAGACTGCCTTGTGTTTAGATCCCAGCCATTTGGCACACAATAATTATTTCTTTTCTTGAATGGAGGCCAAAGGCCTTTGGAAGACAATAGGGTCTGGCAGTGGTATTGAATTGGTGATGTTTCTGTTTGCTGCTGGCTCTTTTATGCAACCCCAGTCACTTTGTGCCTCTTCTTTCTTCTCAACCATTGCATGAGCAGATTGGAGCCCTTTGAGGAAGGGGCTTTCCTAGATGGGCACGTGAGCTTGGGGCAACAGGCATTTTTGGTGTGCAGGTACTGAGGAGTTTACCTCTCTTGTGGGTCTGTCTTTGCCATGGGCACTTTGCAAGGGCTGAGCAGAAATAAGTGGACCTGGGGAGTGGTTTGTGGCAAGGCCAAAGGGAGAAGGACCAAGGCCCCGTGGACACCAACTGCTCTGAGTCTGCCCAGCTCTGGTGACCAGTGATAGGACCCAAGGGAATGGCCTGGAGCTGTGTCAGGGAGGTTTAGGTTGGAGATCAGGAAAGGTTCTTCCCCCAGAGGTGCTGGCACTGCCTAGGCTCCCCAGGGAATGGTCCCAGAGCTCCAGGGGGTTGGGCCAGCGCTGCCAGGGGTGCCCAGGGTGGGGGTGTTGGGTGTCTGGGCAGGGCCAGGGGTGGGACTGAAGTTTGTTAATGCATCTCTGAGTCCAAGTGTAACCCTCAGCTTTCCAATACCTGTGGCAATGAGATCCAAGTTTAAAATAATCCAGGGCTCCCCACTTGAGTCTTCCTTGGAGCAAAGACCACCTGAAGAGACAGATGGTCATACACCAGGACATGCAATTTTCTGGAGCATTCTTTCCCCAGCTAAGCCTGACTTGCTAAGTCAGACATACCCATCTCATGCTTTCTCTGCTGCAGTAAACTGGGGCTGTTCACCCCCCAGGGAACAGAGCGCTAGAGATGGGAATGGGATGTCAGGATGAAAAGGACAGTGAAGGGACCCAAACTGGCAAGTAGCAAATCTGCAATGGTACCTTGCTTCCCTGCTCCAAAGTTAGTTACACTGCAACTCATTATTTATTCCATAAACCCCACTAATGAAATTGTGCCAGTGTTTCTTAAAGAAGGCAATAATGCTGAACCAGAGGAGACAAGAAGAGAGTTCTGATCATCTATTAATAGTGTTGCAGTCCTATTTTGAAAAGATCCCCAACTTCATGTGTGGTGGCATTAAACACTAACCTCCTTAAAGAACACTTAGTGCACCTTAGTAGTATCTATTCTAGTATATGGGATTTTAATTGCTTTATTATAAAAGAAAGCAATATTCACCCTTTTATGAATTTTGATTTAATGACTTTAGCACATTCATTATTAGTTCATTATGGTTCTGTGGAATTGAGGCCTCCTGAGTTAAAAGGATGTCCCCACACTAAGCTGGCCTCAATTAAATTGTAATCATATTGTGGTTAATCTCGAGGACTTGCTCTATAAGTGCAGGGATGTGAGAGAGAGAGAGAGGCAGTGGGAGGCACGAGGAAGAAACAGGAGTGAAAAGAAGCAGGATTTGTGCTGATGAAAAGCTGTTTAAGTCCAACTTTGAAAACATCTTGGGCTAGAATCTGAAACGGCTTCCTTCCCTTGACCCATAACATAACATCCTCAAGGCCACAACTAGAACTTCTTGAAATAAATAAAACACCATTGGTCTTTGCAATAGAGGAAAATCCTGTTTGTGGCAGTGTGGCCAGTTCCTCATGGAGTCCTGGAGGCAGCAGAGGTGCGTGAGGACAGGGCACAGCCAGTCCAGCGGGTGTTGGTGAGTGTCACAGCAGCGACACAAAAGGACGAGCCAGAGACACCTGTGTCCAGGCTCAGAGAGAAGGAAGGAAGGGCCACAAGACCTGCCTTCTTTATTTTTTATATTCATTTGGAAATCACTATTCATTGGAGGAAATCAGTTCTTCCTCCCTCAACTACAGTGGTCAAAGGAAATGTCCATCAGAGTTCTGTGTCCATGAGAAAGGAATGTGAATGATAAGATACAGTTACAATAACATAGCTATGTTTACAGAAAGAACCGTGAGAGAGAAAGTAAAAAACATTCAGCTACAAGAAACAGGGCAACAGGTGAGCCTGCAGGGAGCTGCAGGTACATTCTGACACAGACTCACCACTTCACTGGGGGCCATTCGTGTGCAAGTGGGAAGAAGAAGAGAGGTATTTTCCTTGGAGAGGAAAATGCCACTATTGAAGATGCTGCAGGAAACAGGGCCATGTGGACAGGAGCGGGATAGCAGTGCTGTGGGGAAGGGCAGCTGCAGCAGTTCTGATGTGTGCCCGTGGTGCCAGGCTGGGTGCATGGGAAAGGCCTCTCCTCTTTGAGCCTTCTCCTGCCAAGTTTGGCCATGGGACCACATTAAGGAAACCAGCAAGTTGTGATGATCTGGAAGAAGATGAGAAATTCAGCTCACAAGTAATTTGGTTGAAATATTCCCTCTTTGATGTTTTGCCATACTGAACAGTATAATAACTCTTCCAGAGAAACGCTCCAAACAGAGCTATTTTGGGATTACATTTCTCCTTTAGCTTTTATCCTGTGGTTTTCCTGAATCTTCTTTTTATCTCCCACATTTCATTGGAAACATCTCAAGCTACTTCTGATGTTTCAAGATCCCTTCAAGCTTAGATCCTGGGTATAAATAAGAGTTCTTGTTAGTAAAGCTAGAGTGCTTTGCAATGACTGTTTGAAAGGCTTTATGTTATATTTTTTTACTCTACAGTGGAGCCAAATCTGGAATCCACAAGTCCCAAAATGGAGGAGTATGGGGAAAGACCAGGTTCCTGTGTGTTGCAGAGCAAGCATTTGTAATGCTGGGGTCGGGGAGGATTTCCACAATAACTTCCTGTTTAAAAAACCTGATCCTCAACAAGTATAAAATTTATTACAGTCTTCAATTTCAGTTCATAATTTGATGTAATTTGAGCTAAAAAAATGGTTAAAAGGAAAGAAACCTAAGCCCCAGAGAAACTAGAATCCTGCTTTCACATAATGTCCTTGTTAATATAAAGTCCAGTGATAATTGTGAAGAACAGCCACTTTTAGGCTCTAAAAGATGTTTGTCTCTGCAAGAGTAGAAAGCAAATAAAGTCTAAAAGGTTAGTTGTCAGGAACAAGCCTCATCAGATTTCATGCCTTATTGTTTAATAATTATGAAAGATAATTACTATGGGAATATCAGTAATGCAGATAATGTCAATATTTTGTAAAGCTTTTCTAGATTTCAGGAAAGCATTGGAAGTGTTGTGTTTCATGACATAACAAAAGCTGTTTGGGGGAAATGATGTTTTTATGGCAGTGACTTATGTGTGGACTTTTACACCATCTTTTCAGTCTGTAGTTGTCTCTTCATCAGCTTACAGCTGCAGTGTCTTTTGTTTCCCAAATTTCACAAGTCTCTTTAAATCACTATTTTATGTTGCTGATGATCAAAGGCCAGGCCAGACCCTTTAGCTTTGCTGAGGGAAACTCCACTCTCAGCAACCCTGACTCTGTACTCAGAGAGCTGGAAAGATCCCTAAAGTGTGGCACATCTGTTTGCCACGAGAAGTTAACTTTTTTTTTTGAGTTTTCTTAAACCATTTAGGGCACTAACTTGCAGATGATCAGTCACAAAAGAGTCAGCCAGTGAGTTGTTGCACAGAAAATACTCGGCACTGACAATATGAGGTCCAGGGAGAAAACAGCCTAAGGAATTTCATCGTGACTCTGAAAACGTGTCCATACTGACCAGAGGAGCTGGCTCTGGCACCTTTGCAGAGCTCCTGGCAGTGCAAGCTGTAACCCTGGGAGCAATTCAGCAGCCAGCCATGTTCAGCACAGGCACAAAAATGTTGCCACTGCCAGAAAATAAGAAAAACCCCAAGCAGTGAAGTGCTGTGTGATGTAAAACACCTCAGAGGGCAGGAACACACCAGTTCCTTCCAAGAGCCCCACTTTAGGGGGTTTTGGGGTAAGTTCAACCTGTGACATGTAAGACAATCCAAAACAAATCTCTGCATGTAACTCACTGCTGCTTCTCTGTCAGTGCAACCATAACTTATCATTCACATCAACAAAACCTCGTTGTCATTGACATGCTTGGTTTCTGAGCTGATGTGGAGACAGAGACCTACTTCAGAGTGCAAGTCTGTTTGGAGTGGCCTGAATAGTTCACTCATTTGTTCAGCTTTTTCTTGATGATGGTGATGATGTTTCTCTGTCTGGATGTGGTGGCCTCCAGTCCTGTGGCTTCTGAGGTGTCTGTTCAGGGTTCCATGGTGTGGGTGTTAAGGTGGAATCTTCCTCCTGCTGAGATGCATGTGCAGATACATGTTCAACTCTTCCTTCTTTCCTTTTTTTCCCCTGAAGATACTCTTGTGAACAAATTTGGGCTACATTAATTCTGGTGCAAAGCTACCAAGTTTAACAAAAGCTGCTGGTGAAGTTTCATAAATACAGAAAAAAGAAATCCATTTGAAAGAGATCCATTTGCCATGTACTGTGTGCTTTTCTGATGCAGATGGATATGGCTACTGCTAAGAGTTCCCAAAATGCAGGAGAAGGCAGCAGGGCTGCTGGCACCTGAGAATCAAAGTGGAGACGTGTTTGCAGAGCACAGATCCCC
This sequence comes from Climacteris rufus, assembly GCA_013398175.1. Taxonomy (NCBI): domain Eukaryota; kingdom Metazoa; phylum Chordata; class Aves; order Passeriformes; family Climacteridae; genus Climacteris; species Climacteris rufus. Next base: position 271,332 of record VZRZ01008250.1, read on the forward strand.
ACAGCACACTTCTGATCCAGGGAACAGCCAGACCAGGATCCTTCCCCTCTGTGCCACCATCCCCTTGGGGCTGGGACTGAGCAGGGCCACACTGGGCACCACAGACCTGAGGCTGTGCTGGCACCAGGGCTTTGAGCCAGAGCTGTGTTCTGCATTCCAGGCCATGCATGCTTGCAGGTACAGCATGTCTAGGAGCTGTTCAACCTGATCTGGTGGGTGGTGTCCCTGCCCATGCTGGGGGCTTGGAATGAGATGATCTTTAAGGCCCCTTCCAACCCAAACTGTTCTGTGATTCCATGAATTTGTGTATTTTGTGATTCTTTTAGTGGAGGCCAGCACCTTCCACCTGCCACTGAGTGACCAGTAAAGGCCTCCAAGGAGAAATCAGCCTCTCACACTCTGTGTGTGTGTGTGGCAGATACAGAGTGAGCCTCCTGTGTGTGATCAGCTTAGAGGAGGAAGTAGAGAAGAAAGTGCTGGTGAGAGATGAACACTGTCAAGCTCTACCTCTGCTTTTGAATAATTTGCAAAGACAAGTAATTAAATCCCAACAGCCTTCCTTCAAAAGATAAAGAACTCATCTTCCATCTTTTGTCTTTCCCTGGGCCTCCCTTCCCAAGCATACACAGACTTGTGCTTTAGTCAGGAGGGTACTGTAAAGTAATTTCTGGAGAGAGATTGTGCTGCCTTTTCCCTCAGTGAGCTTGAGAAAGGTAAAAATTATCGTATTATGGGTGCTTTGGTCATGAAGAGAAAATGATGCTAGATGTGAAGAGAAAGAAGTTCCTCTTATCCCTGGGAATTTTTAAGCATTAAATTAATTCCTCTATCTCTTGGTGTGTTAATGGGAAGGCTTTCAGCTCTGTGTTAGGCAGAGGCCCACATTTGCATTTAGATGGAGCTATTTTAAGGATTGTAGTATATACATAGGGGCCTGTATCCCATTTACAATAGAATCTGTAAGATAAAATTAATATCTAGTAAGTGGTTGTTTTTGCAGTTTTGTTATAATCTGAACCAGTAACTGAAGTGCCATAATCTGACATAATAAATACCAGAGTCATTCACTTGAGAGAGATCTTATCCACCCACAGGAAGAATACACTCTTTAACCAATGAAGTGGGTTATATTTTTTCCCTTTCACAAGATAACCATGCAGTGCTGCATGCAGGGCCATTCCTGATGGTGATGCCCAGACAACTTTTCCTTTTACTTGTGTAAAATGAAGTTCTGCCTTGGGAGGAGAAAGGCCACCTCTGTGGCCACCAGTGCAGGGACACCAGATCCTGCTATTTATCTCTGTTTATCTCTGAGATGGGCTCTCATGGACATTTCTCATTCCTTCAGGGTCCATGCTGGTCATTGCTGCTGGGTTTGCAAGCTGCTGATTTCCAGAAACACCCTGAAACACTGATTTTGGTAGAACCCTGCCCTTGTGAGATCCTGCCTAGAGTATTACTTCCAGCTCTGGGGTCCTCAGCACTGAGAGACATGGGCCTGATAGAGAGGGTCCAGGGGGGACCACGGAGATGCTCAGAGAGCTGGAGCCCCTCTGCTCTTGAGCCAGGCTGGGAGAGCTGGGGCTGCTCACCTGGAGAAGAGAAGGCTCCAGGGAGACCTCAGAGCCCCTTCCAGGGCCTAAAGGGGCTCCAGGAGAGCTGGAGAGGGACTTGGGACAAAGGATGGAGGGACAGGACACAGGGAATGGCTTCCCAGTGCCAGAGGGCAGGGTCAGATGGGATATTGGGAAGGAATTGTTCCCTGGGAGGATGGGGAGGCCGTGGCACAGGGTGCCCAGAGAAGCTGTGGCTGCCCTGGATCCCTGGAAGTGCCCAAGGCCAGGTTGGACGGGGCTTGGAGCAACTTGGGACAGTGGAAGGTGTCCCTGCCCCTGGGCGTGGGTCTGGATGAGCTTTGAGCTCCCTTCCAACCCAAACCAATCGGGGATTTGGTGATTCCCTGACTTGGACAAAAGCTTGGTGCTGCTCTTTGCTGCTGCTGAGTGGGTCTGTGGCAGGGTGATGTATGAAGCCCAGTTCTGGGGCTTCAGCCTGGTTTGCAGCACTCTAAACCTGTGACTTCTAGGGCAGCTGCCAGCAAGGCTGAAGGAGAGCCCTGGCACACGTGGAGCACAGGCTGTGCCTCGTCCCCCTGCCCAGAGAGGGCCCAGCAGCCCCAGGTTCACTTGCCCTGCATTCATTGTGCTGGCAAGGCTGGGGTGAAGTGGTGATGGAAAATCAGTGGGGTTTGTTTCAAATCCAATCTGCTTTCTCTGACATAAACTGGTCATCAGTACAAAGCCTCTGCATCCAGTGACACAGGGTAGCCCCAAAATAATCCATCCCACGCAAAACCATGGATCATTTGATGGCCAAGCACCCCAAGTGAAAAAAGTTGTTCAGGTGCTTCTAAGGAGGACTTCAGGGAGGTGTTTAAGTGTTTTTTCCTACAAGTGTCCTGTTGAGCTAAAAGGAAAATTTTTCTGATTGTGCTGCCCCTTTTTGTAGGCAAAACTCAGGTAGGGTTTCACACTAAACATGCTGCGCCTTGCAGCTCCTTGTCAAAGATGGAAATGGTGTTGGTCACTTAAGGTCACTTCCAAGGCTTGTAGTAAAGGGATTTTTTTGCTTTATAGGGAATCCTTAGAAGCTCTTTTTATCCTCATGTAAAAAAATTTGAACAAAAATTTCCTGAAAAATGAGAGTCATAACCCCTCTAAACTAAACCCATGTTTTAAGTGGATTAAAACTCTTTTCTTTACAAAGCTGAAATTTCTTATATTGGTGTTTCTTAGGCTAAGTTGTATCTCAAAATGGCTGTGCAATGAGAATATTATTAAGGAAGTTACTCCAATATTATGTGTTTCTATAATATTGAAAACTCTTTTGACTTTTCTCTAAAAATGAACTTCTGTTAAACTTACAAAATTGGTGCAAGAAATTCCCCAAACAGCAAGCAAGCAAGCATTGCCTCTTGGAAAATCCTTGTGGGAAAGATTTGGAGTGTTGTGGGGCTCTGTGCTCTCTCTCACCAGAAATTACTCAGCTGATGGGCAGAAATAAAAATTTATCTCCCAAGAACACATTACCAGCATTCCCAGGAGCTGCACCTGGCAGAGGCCTGTTTGCCGGCTCTGCTTGTTCCTCCTCACGCTGACAGCTATGACAGAGCTTCTCTTTCGGGGGGAGAGCAAACTCTCCTGTTTCCCAGCCTTTCCAGCTGCCCTGTGCCTGCTCACTGCCTGCTCAGCCCCTGATGCAGCATCTGCACCCCAGAGACCAGGCCTGAGATTGAAACTCAGATCAAAAGCCTATTTACTTTTTTTTCAAGTGAATCCCTATCTATTAAGAATTTTACTAGTGAGCAGTAATCCTCAAGTCTTACATGAAAGATCAAATGAATGGATGGGAAAAGAAAGATAACAGGGGAAAGGCTTGTTTTGGACTAGTTTCCCTAACAAGAATGGAAGGATAGTGAGACATGTCGAATTGACTTTTAGAGAGCAGGTTAATGCCAGATTCTTGTTTATCCTTGGAGATTCCTCAAATGCAGCAGATTTCAGCGCTGCCTAATGAAAGCTTAGGGAAGAGTGGGAAATGGAGCATGTACAGTTCAGAGGAGGGGAAGATGCAGATGAAAACAAATGCAAAGTCTCTATCCTTCATGTTTCAAGTGCCAAATTATGCTTGACATTTCAATTTCCCCAAGGCGTGCTTCCGTAAAATCGTCTTGAACTCTCCTCGAAGTGTTAAAGCTTCCATCAGCTCCTCCCGTGGCATCAAACAGGTCAGAGTCAGCTCTGCCTGGGGTGTGAAATGCAATCAGTGCAACCACAGCTGCAGCACTGCAGGGCTGGCGTGCAGGAGAACCACCCTGCCACTCTCATGGATGGGCTGTACAGCCAGCTTTGCAGCAGGGCATGATGCAAACACTGTGACCAACCATCAGCTGGTGACAGAACCAGCCACAGGACGTGATTTGGTTTGGTGACTCGCATGTTTTGGACCATTTCTGGGAATTCAGGATGTTTACCACTTGCGTGTGGCTTGTTTCACACGAGGATCTCTGTGCTAAGTGTCCATAGCCAGAAGGTCTCGAGTCCTTTGGAGGTCTGGAGGAGAAGTCTGTAACCACTAAAATTCTCATTAGTTCTCAATGTTCCAACATTTTTAGGAAGCTTGAAAGCTTGAATTTTTGAAGTGTTTTGACCATGTCCCCAGTGAAAAATACCAAGACTAGGGAAATGGCAGAAACACTGTGTTTTTCCCAATCTGTTCTATTGATGTGTTTTGTTTTTCTCTAGCTTGTTTTCTTCTAAAGGTCAGTGAAATTTTCAGTTGCATAAATTTTATTGACTTTACTCATTGCAGTCAGGCTTTTGAGGGAGATGCTGAGACTCTCTGCACTATCAGTGCCAGAAAGTCAGAAGAAACCCTCCTCCCACGTGAGTGGGAATAATGGTGACCCAGCTTTTGAGAGACCTCACTGAATTGAATTCTTTGAAAAATATACCCTTGGGCTGTGGTTGCTGAGCCCTTGAGAACACACATGATTGATGACATGGTCATTACGAGCATGATTAAGAGCAGCCAGGATTTACATTTACCACCTTGGCCTTTTCCAGTGTCTGCTAAGCCATGTCTCAGGACCACCACTGCTGTGCACAATGTGGCTGTGTGCATGGAGGGGGGAACGGGGGAGCTCTGATTAATTTGGCTGGCAACATGATGCTGGCTCTCTTCTTTGATTGCAGCTGATGAATAGTATTTTAAAAGCTAAGAATACATTAAGCACTTTGCTATAGCTCCTATACAGTCTGAGGGCCAGAACCACAGCTGTGCTCAGCTTACAATGGGTGCAGCTGAAGAACCAAGAGGAAGGGAGGCAGCTTTAGCTTGACTTGAGCTATAGATTCTGCTTATCTTGGGAAGTGGCTGGGGGCACAGGCATCAAGTTCCCTGTGCCAGGAGCGGGAGGGGGTTGCTGATGGGGTTTTGGGCTGGAGTAGGACTCACATTCACCAGTCCTGGCTGCTTTGGCATGTTAAAACAACAGGTTGTTGCATGAGCAGGGAGTTGTGTTCCCTGCCCTCCCTCACACTTTGCAATCGCCCCCGTGCCTGGGAGGCCTTTTCCCTCTGTGCAAAGCTTGAAGCTCCCTGTGCTGCTGCAAGGTGTCCCTGCTGGTGTCTGGGGGTGCCAGCCCCACAGGGTGGGCAGGCTCAGCTCCCTGGCCCCAGGCACAGCAGGCAGCCCTGGGCTGATCATGGTGCTGCCTTCCCTCTGCAGGGATCCTCTGGGGATCCCCCCCACTATCCAGATTCCCCAAAACCTACACAAGCTTCAAGTGTAACCCCTGTTTCTGCCAAATTTGTTTGAGATTGGCTGTCTGACTGAAAGTGCTTGGGGGAAGAGGCAGTGAGAGAGGGCAGGATGGAAATCTTGTACTCATACCCTCTATCCTTTGGGAACCAGAATCATGCTGGGCTGGGGAAGCAGCAGCTCTACAGGCACAGGGAGCAGTAAAGCTCCTTTGCTGCCCTGCATGGGCAGCATCCATCAAGTCACCTGGGCTGAGGAGTGATCCACGAGACCTTTCTGTATAACACAGCAACACTTCTCTAACATCTGTTTTTCCATTCATAGTGCTGGCTGTTAATAACAACTAAAACTTCCCCCACAGGACCCCTGACTCGGTGTTCGTGCCAGGACAATTGCCCTGATTTGATGGCAGCTGTGGAAGGAAATAAAAAATGACAGCTTTGGAGCAGTTTTGCCAGGCAGCATGATGACTCTTGGCAGCAGGAGAACCACTTGCCCTTCTGAAAAGTGCTGGTCAGACCCAGGGTCTCAACAGACAAGGTACCAAGTGTCTCTCTTTTCCCTCAGAACCGGGCTAAGCAAAGCTGCCAGGGCCTGGTGGGAAGGGTCACCACGGGTGACAGAGTCCATCCTCACGGCAGGAGCTGTGATGGCACTGCCAGCTCATTGCCAGCTGAGCCCCAGGGCGTGCCCTGCTTGCTCACTCCCACCGTAACATCAGAGAGAAGTTTGTGCGTGTTCCCCACAAGGTGGGAGTTGGGGAGTTTGCAGGAAAGCACGGGATATTGCTTCGACTGCTTCCCACTTATCCACCCTCTATTACTCATTAGCTGCAGCACCCTTTGCTCTCTCCAGCCACCCCTCCTGCTCCCCAGGGGTGTCTCTAGACAGGTTGGCTTGGCACAGGGCAGCCGTGACAAATCGTTAAAATGTGGTGATAAATTATGCTCCATTGCCCAGTCCTTCTGGAAAGAGGTTTTAATGTGGATTAAAATAAAAGAGGTTTGATAGATGCTGGAAATGTCTCCCTTTGGCTGTTAAGAAAAAAATCTGAATGCCTGTAATATTTCTGCCGAGAATTACAATAATTGGTATTTAAATAGTATTCTGAGCAGAGCTGCAATTGCCTAGGAAAGCCAACCCCAGGAGCAAGATCTGTTGTCTTTAAGAGCTCAGCCAGGCTTGGTAACTTAAAAAGAAACTTGAATTATTGGGAATTTAAAACATGCCCTTGCTTTGGCTTGAATGCAACATCAAAGCATGAGCCTGTGTGTTCCTGAAAAAAATGTTTCCCTCCCCTCCCAGCTGCTAAATGCTGTTTCTCTGCTGATTTTACTAGCACCACTATCCCAACATCATCTTCATCTACAAATGCCTTTTTAATGTGCTCACAGGAGGGGGTCAATTTTGCCCTCTCTGAGGAAGAATTATCCACAGCCCAAACAAGTAGTGCCAGTAGCTAAAGAAGGCTGGTGATCTTAGGGACAGCCCTGTGCCCCTTGGAAGCAGTGGGCACAGTGATGCTTGGTGTTGAGAGGGCCTCTGGCATCCAAGGCTGTGTTGAATTCATCACACACCTTGTGGTCACCCTGCATCCCAGCTCTGTGGTGGCACTTGTATTCAGGAGCCACTGCCCAAACTCTGTCACACTTGCCCACGTTGCCTGGAATAAAACACAAAACTTTTCCAAACAATGTTAAAATGGTAATATAAAAGCAAGTCTTTAATGAGAGCTTTCAAGTGCACAAATATGGTGATATGCACGCCCAGAATCAGATTTGTACAATTTTTATATGGTTAATTAACTAGTATATCTAACAAATATTGTCCACTTAGAAGAGCAGTTGGTTAAGTAATTTCCCCCCAGATTCTGCCCCACTGGAGTCCTTCCCCCCCAGTCTTCTAGTCCTGCATTTTATTATGTCTGCCATGTATGGTGCAAAACAAAGTGTCCTTGCTAGAGTGAAAAGCAAAACTAAACAGAATTCCAAGAAGGTAACACAATCTGTAAGAAAGTGCAACTACTACACTAAAGTGACAAGTGTTAGAAACTATACAGTTATATATTAAAATCTGTAAAGCTACAGATTTATCTAAAAAGCAAACATCTTTAGGCATCACCCAGGACCCAACAGTTTCACATGGGTGGGGGTTTCTCCTCCACCTTCTGCTGTCACCTGCTCTTCCATGCTCAGAAAGCCACTGCACATCTGGGACCTCCCCCTGACAAAGGCCAAATCACTGTTCCCCAGAAAGTTGCACAAGCTGTTTTACAATGACAGGGTTTATTTTGAGACAAGCCCCCCTCTCTTTGTCTGTGTAAGGTACTGCTGCTGCCTTTCCTGCACCTTCCCAGATCCAGCCCCTTTCAGCTGCACAGCATCCCACCTGTTCCCCACACAGATCCAGTGCTTCAGGCCCTGCAGATCAAGCCTCCTGCAATACTGCTGTTCCCACATGGTCTTTTCCCTGTAATCACTCAGCTCTCCCACCATGCACTGGTGACCCCACTAAAGGGAACACCTCAGTGTCAAATGCCACCAGCAAGCTCTGCCTCAGACAAGCTGGGAGCTCTGAGCATGTTATTCATAAGTTTCAGACCAACACAGGTCACTGACACTGACTGTCTTGTATGTTTTCTCTTCCTACCAAGGCCTCTGTTGCCTGTACAAGATTTGAGATTTAATCTTGTATTAATATCTTTTTGTTTTATATATGTGTGTGTGTATAAGACATAGATAGATAGATAGATAGATAGATAGATAGATAGATAGATAGATGAGAGATAGATAGATAGATATGAGAAACAGAGAGAGAGAGAGATAGAATGATTTAATTAGTTTCAAAAGCCTAGGTAGGTGTGTGAGGATCACAACACAGGACAGCGTGGAGATTCCCAAACCAATGTGGGATGAACTGGTGCAGGCACAGCTGAGAGCTCTCCCTCTGGCCCAGCACTGCTGTGGCACTGCTGGTCTGTGGCAGCACTGGATGTGGTGTGTGGACAGAGCTGAGGTTTCTAATGCCAGCAATAACTACTGTGAAATGTCTCCCTTTGCCTTGAAATCGTTACAGTTTTATGTGGCAGCAGCTGTAGTCCCCAGCTGACATTAGAAGCCCATTAAGTGCCTGAAATGGTGTGGATGCACAGCATGAGGGTGTGCACTCCTGAGCAGCTAATCCTATTAACTCTGTCCCACTCAGGTGTCCCTCCACCTCCAGGTGCCCACCTGGACAGACAGAGACCTCTCCAGAAGAGGATCTGCTCAGGGTAGTAGATATTTGGGCTACTCTAATTCTCGGATTGTGTTTGCATCCTCTGATTTTAAAGAACATTTAAAAGTGAGAGGGAAAGAAAAGTACTTAGCCTCATAGAGGTTAATATATATCAAGGATAGAGGATAATATATATTGAATATATATTATATATTCTGGTAATTATAAGTTAAATTCATTACTAGTTCAAATGGAAAATTATTTCACTGAAGACACTGGAAATTATTAACTCAGGGAAGCAGTTAGTTATCTGATATTTCCTCTCAAAGGAATAAAGAAATAAGCTTTATTTCTCCTGTGACACCCATTGCATTTTCCCCAGTGTAATTCTAGTGATTTCTGCAGGGTTGTTTCTGGGATTGAAACACTGGAAATGCACAAATGCTCCATTCATGGTGAAATGGTTTGTACAAACTCAGGCTAGACTCAAGTGAACACACAGAGGGGAAAAACAGATAAATAGTCCTGAAGAAGGAATGTCAGTGAAGGGGTCTGTGAAAGCAGGAGCACAAGGCTTACCAAGGCATTGAATTGCAGGAGATCCTTTGGTTTCTGGGAATGGTGAATTGACCAGAGCCAGTGACTGCTGGGCCAGTTCCTTCCTGCTTCTTGAAGGTTAAACACTGTCAAATGTTTGCTGGTCAGGGGAAAAAATTCAAGAATGGGAACCTTTCCTGGAGCTGTTCAGCAGCTCAGCTGGAGGTGGGACTGTTGTGAGGGAATGGCAACCAGTCTGTGCTTAAAAGTATGAACAGTTCTCTTCTCAAGTCTCAGATTACTGCAGGTAATTCACTGTGCACAGTCAGGGGATTAATTGATCCAGACCTGATTGAGATCCCTAATTCACACCTAGAGATAACATATTTGCATGTCAATGAGATTCACAATTTTGGTTCTTAGAAAGAAAAAATACTGTATTTTTAAAGTTTTGGTAGTCCTCAGAGAGCTAGGTCTCCATAGCTGCATTAGCAGCTTGGGAAATTGAATCCTGGAGCCTTGGTGAAGCTGTTTGGAGTTGTCACATGAGCCAGCCAAAGCAGGGCTGGATTCCCCAGGCAGTCTGATTCCAGCCCAGCCCTTCACCTTGCAGCAGATCCCAAGATATTTGATGACTTCAGACTCCTGAAATGTCGACACAACCTTCACGTGGGGGTCATCCATGGTGGCCATGGGCTTTTATTAACTCAGGTCTCTCTCATCTTCATTGTGGAGCATCCTTGTTACAGGATATCGAGTGAAAAGAGGCAGAAGCTCCCCCCTCCCCGGCCCTTTCCGGAGTGCACTGCCCTGCCCCAGAGCCAAAAGCTGTGACCATGAGAGGCTTTGGATGCTGGCAGAGCAGGAGGGATCATTCCAACTGAATAGAGCCATACACAGAGGTGGAAAGATCCTCTTAGCACTCATTAATTGTAATTTTCGGGATTAATGCAAAAGATTTGGCAGCTTGACAGAAGGGAGTTTTAGCACAGATAATTTGCTGCTTCTGGCTGGAGCCAAGGGAAGGGTCAGCAGGTCCCCAGCCCCACCAGCGACAGGTAAAGAGAGGGACAGAAGTAGCCTGACAGGGAACAGGGATGTAAAGCACCTGAGAGGAGACAAGATGTATTTTACACAAGGCAATGTAAATATTCATGTGATTTATGAGAGTAGCAGACTTTTCATTGATGATTATATTGAATGGAGGGTTATTTAGAAGCTGAGGGGATCAATACAGCAGCTGGGAGCCAAAGCAGCTGAAGGAAAAGTGTATTTTTCAGTGCCTCACTTCTGCATGAAGTCCTTTCACCGCCTCTTAGACCTTAGAGTGAGCTTCACCATATAGATCCATACCTGTGTATGCAGTGGCATACAGGAGCAGTGGACATCCTTCCAGAGACTCCAGCTCCTTCCAGGGCTGTGCAGGGAGCCCTGCTCTGGACAAGCTGCTGGGCAGTTGAGTTTCCATGGTGGAGGGGGAAGGCCAGTCCCGTGTAAAGCAGAGCCTTGTAGGTGTTCTGCTGGAGATCCAGCTCCATTCTGGATCATGATTTGAGGCTCAAATCTGCACCTGCACTCCCATCCTCAGCAGCCAGGTTTTAGGCAGGTGTGGATCAGAGGGCAGCCTGAAGATCAGAGGCACTGCAGCTTTGGTGAGCAAGTCTGAGTTCTTCAGCTCTGCTAAACCCAGCTGGTGTAAGTGGGGGCTTGTCCTGGTTTTGGCCAGCATAGAATTAATTTTCTTCTTAGTAGCTGGTACAGTGCTGTGTTTTGGGTTCAGTGTGAGAATAATGCTGATCACACTCTGGTGTTTTGGTTGCTGCTGAGCAGTGCTTACCCTAAACCAAGGACTTCCCAGTGTCTCATGCTCTGCCAATGAAAACCAGCACGAGATGGCAGGAGGGAGCATGGCCAGGACAGCTGACCCAAACTGGCCAGAGGGCTATTCCGTGCCATGGAGCCTCCTGCCCAGTACAGAAACTGGGGGCAGTGCTAACACTGATCACTGCTGGGGGACGCTGGGCATCGAGTGGCAGGTACCGAGCAGTTGTATTGTGAACCACTTGTTTCCCTTGGGTTTTATCTCTCTCTCTTTCTCCTTTTAATTACAATAACTATTGTTATAATTATTACCATTATTACTACTATTCTATTATACTTTGTTTTAATTATTAAACTGTTCTTATCTCAACCCACAAGTTCTACATTTTTCCCCCTGACTCTCCTCCCCATCCCACTGGGGAGGCAGTGAGAGAGCAGTTACATGGTCCTTGGTTTCTGGCTGGGGTGAAACCATGACAGGACCGTGTCTCTTTCCTGGCCCATCCCATCCCATCCCATTCCATCCCATCCCATCCCATCCCATCCCACCCCACCCCACCCCATCCCATCCCACC
>VZRZ01008250.1:297113-342999 GCA_013398175.1 Climacteris rufus
TAAATATATATATATATATATATCAGAATTCTCAGGTTTGTTTTTTTTTGTGGACAAGCAGATCCATGGAACACAACAGATGTCTCAGACTTCAAGATACAAGGGAACATTTCTCCCTGGTCCTCAGATGAAATGGACTGGGCTTTGCTCCAGAAAAGAGAAACGATTAATCCATCACTGAGCATGAACTTAAATGAGCTAATATTGGGTATTTTAGTTCTGATGTATGTGCTAAATGAAGTAATCATTCAGGGCGTAAAAGTAATGGCTTTGGGAAAATGTTATAAAACACAGTGGCTGAGGCACGTGGGGCTGGAGTGTCAGGGAGCTGGAGCAGGCACTGGCACAGCCGTCACTCCCACACCAGTGCTGGGCTGGAGCAGCAGGAATCACAGTCTGCTGGAATGGTCTGGACTGAGAAGGGTCTCAAAGCTCATCTCCTTCCAGCCCCCTGTCCATCCATGGGCAGGGACACCTTCCACTGTCCATCCATGGGCAGGGACACCTCCCACTGTCCCAGGCTGCTCCAAGCCCTGCCCAGCCTGGCCTTGGGCACTGCCAGGGATGGGGCATCCACAGCTTCTCTGGGCACCTGAGCCAGGGCCTCCCCACCCTCACAGTCAGAGGAAGATGAGTGCACTGGGACTGAGCTACACGAGGCTACTCTGTGTATCCTCTGAGCACAGGATGAGTAAATATTACTGAGGGGAGACGTTTCCAAAGGCAGTGCTGTGTCTGGGCACGTTCTGCCTGCTCCAGCCTTGGCCTCCCTGTGCTGAAGGTGCCTCTGCTTTGTATTGGGCATGCCAGGGTGAGTCCTTCCTCCCATTACCTTCCAGCCTGGGTGCTCTGCTCCACAAGCACCACGAACCACAATTACACCCTTGAGCGAGAGATAGAAATTGATATTTTATCACTGGGATTTTTCGCCGTGACTTTTATACCCACATGGAGTGAACAAACTATTACAAGTTTCATCCAATTACGTGAAGTGCATTTGGACACACGGTGCTGAACACAGTCTCTGTTCAGTGGGAGTGAGGGACGGTCCCTTATCAGCTCGAGGCACCATCATTCATTAAGACATCATTTGCCTCTCCCCAGTGGAGGCGAAGCACAAATCTATAGGATGTCATAATGAGGTGTGCTATTGAAAGATAGGCAGAGCAGGATTAACAAAAGGGTCCTCTCCACACTCTTCCTGCCTCTTACTGCTTTGCTCAGTCCCCATCTTTTATCATCCCCTAGAAATGTTTCAAGGGGCGCTGGAAGTGAGGCCCACAAATCCAATTAGTTGCTGGTGTGGTCTGTGCCCAGAATTGCCATGCACTCCTTACAGAAATGCCTGAAAGCAGCAGAGTAGAAAAGGGAAAATATTGGTCATACAGTACTGTAAATAAGCCTCACACCCATCCCTGCCTGTTGTTCTTGCCCTGGGCTAGGAAAATCTGTGATAAGTAGTTTAGCACCTGTGCTCTCATGAGCTGGTTCCGCCACCTCTGAACAGACCAGTTAGGATCTTATTTTTACTGGAATTTCTTGGTCGACGTGCCAGAGGCTATGTGAGAAAAAGAGCCCACTTGCTTCCCAGGGTCACAGCTCCTTGGGCTCAGGCATGCAGGACTCAGTGCCTGCTTAGTGGGTCATCCCTCATCCCTCCTGCAGCAAGCACTGTAGAAGTGATGGCACGTGCCCTCCATGCTCCAATCCCACCATGAGCATGTCTGGGGAGGAAGGCCTGAATTAAAGGTTGTCTTGACCTAATCAAGGTGCCACTAGGAGTCAACAAAATGTCTTCATGACACAATGCTTCTTGGACTGGTTGTCTGAGGGCTGGACCTTAAATTTTGTCCACCTACAAATCAGACTTTCCATGACCTCTGAAATTGCCTCATTGTGAGCAGCTCAGGTATTTTCTAAGTGTAAAGAGAAGATGCTTCAGAGCTGATCAACGTAGGTACAACTAGAGATCTTTGTAGGGGAGGAGAGAAGGACCTGCTTTTACCAACAGAGTTCTACATCTGTGCACATATCCCAGTATCCCAGTATGCAACTCCAGCAAACAGACCACGACTGTGACACAGACACAGCAATACTGGTGTGAAGGTGCTTTGGTCAGCACCACATTATTCACACAGGGGGTAAAGCTGGGGCCTCCCCAAACCCTGAAACCCAGTGCACAGAACTGGGCTGGACTTGACAAGTGCCACCTACAAACTCCAGAGAAACCAAATGGAGGCAGTTTCTAGAACGAGGCTTCAGAAGCCCCACCACTCATGCAGGAGCAGGGAGTTAGGGCACTGACACTGATTTTGTGTTTATAACAGCACTTCACATATAATTCTGTCTATAGTAAAGCTTTTGCTTGTATAGAAATGTCATAAAAATTCACATCTTAAATCACTTTGCTGTGACCTGACCATAGTCTGTCCCATAAATTACTTGTAGGAGTAGATGGCCAAGGCCCATGGTCCTCACAGAGGTACATGGCACGGGAGAAGAGCTGAACCTGTTGCCTCCTCGTGTGTTTAAATCCAGGTCCAAATGTGTCAGCAGAGAAACTGTGGGAGGGAAACCTCCATTTCTGTACCTGTGTCCCTCTGGGCACACCTGGACCAGGTGGACATGTGTGGCAGGTCCAGCTGCCCATCCTCCTGCCCCAGGAAGGGTCTTGCCAACGTGGCAGCACCAGGAAAACGTGAAGCACCCCCAGCTTTGCTCACGGGGAGCAGCCATGTGCTGATGTGCTGGAACATGCACAACAACAACATTAACTCACAACTTCTGCAAATTACTGGTCATGCAGTTGTCTTCCCTGCTTTGTGTGTGTATAGTACATAAATACATGAATTAAATTCAGCCTATTCCTTGCACTTCCTACTTCCCAGAGAGCAACCACTACCTGTGGCACTGGAGACCCAAAATGCAGCTGGGAATCAGCTGGTCTAACAACTCATCTGCACAATCCTACACAATACATCCCTGGAGGGAGCAAAGCAGGTGCCTGAATGCATGGGGGAATCTTATTTATATTTATCTTCTGCTTTTGCCCAATTATCTGACTTTTTACCACCTACAATGTGTTTTTCTTCCCAGCATGCCTCGAAGAAGCACTACACCCAATTGCCCAAAAGAGAACTGCTGTGGAGACAGATGAAGTGGTGTGACTGAGGTCACCCAGGGGCTGTGTCTCAGAAAGGAGCTGAACCTGGGTGCTCCCAGCAGGGACTGAGTACAGTGTACGCTGAGCATGTAACTGGGTGCAAGTGAAGGATTTCACAGCTGAAAAGGGACCCACTGTAACTCCTGTCCTATCTCTGAAGCCAGTGAGACCAGCAAGTCAGCAGAAGTCACTTTCTAATGTTTTCCTTTCCCAGGCCATGTCACAGCTTGCTGGGAAAGGCACAGCTGGACCAGATGTGCAGCTGATTCCTTCATTTGGTTCCTACCCTCATGTTGATACATATCAGTCCAGCCCTGCAAAAGTGACTTTACTTTTGTTACTATTTCCGGAAATACATTTTGCAATGATTTTTCCATTTCTAGACTGGGTCAGGTTGTGTCTGTGTTGTGGTGTCCAGTGAATTAGGAGGTGGCACGGCCAGAGCTCTGCCACCAGCACCGGAAGCTTTGAGGGTGTTCCCCAGAGGGCACCTCAGGGGCTGTGAACCAAGGCAGATTCTTAACCACATGTTCCCTTAAGAAACTCTTCTGGAAAAGCTGAACCTGAGCTTGAACCAAAAGTGCAGGAGATGATCATAGAATCCCACCAGAATGGTTTGGGCTCGAAGGGACCTTAAAGACCACCTAGTTCCCTCCCCCTACCATGAGCAGGACACCTGCCACTAGACCAGCTTACTCAAACACTTGATCTTGCTTTAAACACTGTTGGGAGAAAGTCTCTTTGGCCACAATCTCACTATTTTCCTGCACTCCAGTAAACCTGGCTGCTGTCTCCCTCCTGGAGATTACTTCATTCCATGAGACTCCTCAGCCCAGGCTCTCTGTGCCTCAAAAGCAATTGTTTGTGCTGTAGTTGGAAAATGTGTATCATCACAGTTGCCTTTTTCTCCACTGCAGAGTAATTAATCGATATTTCTCATGGAGGGCAGTCAATTCTCATTACACTGGGCTCTCACAAAGCTGGTTTGTTTGGGTTTTTTCACAGAAGTGGAATATCTTTGTGCTAAGGCTGAAGTCTCTCTGTCACAACTGCTTGCTTTGGGCTGTGAGATTGTCAAGGCACCATTCAAAGGCAAATTGAAGGCAAATTTCACATTGTGGGAGGCAGCCACAGGTTTGGAACTCCCTGCTGGTGTAAAATGGAGGTTTTACTGCAAACCTTTCCCTGCAGCTCTGTGTCATCTGCTTAATTCTGTGGGACAGTGCCAAGGGTTGGGGAAGGACATGGCAGAGTGGAGGTTGCAGGGCACCAGCTTTTTGTTAATGGAAGATCACAGAATCCCAGAATTGTTTGGGTTTGAAGGGACCTTAAAGCCCATCCCATTCCACCTCTGCCATGGGCAGGGACACCTTCCACTATCCCAGGCTACTCCAAGCCCCATTCAACCTGGACACTTCCAGGGATGGGGCATCTACAGCATCTCTGGTCAGCCTGTGCCAGGGCCTCCCCACCCTCATTGTAAAAATCTCCTTCCTAATACCCAATCTAAACCAACCTTTGTTAGTCTCAAACCATTACCCCTTGTCCTATTACAACAGGTCCTGATAAAAAGTTTGTCCTTGTCTTTCTCACAGACACCTTTAGGTACTGAAAGCCACAATAGGGTCTTCCTGGAGCCTTCTCCAGCCCAAGCAATCCCAGTTCTCATGGAGCTTGTACGGCACATCCATCCCAGCATGGGGTTACCAAGGGTCACTGTCCCAGCAGCATTCCCTGCTCCAGTGCTCCCCAGAAACAGCTGTCCTCATCCAAGGGGGTGTGGGGAAAGGAGGGGCACTCTGCCCCCTGCACAGGTGCAGCACCTGCCAAACAAATGCTGAACAGCACCAGCAGAACTGTGCTGGAGTCTTCATCAGTCCCACGAGTTCCTTCCTGACTCCGTGTGTTCCACTGCACAATACAGCACTGGAAGTCATTATTATTACAAAGAATCACTAATTCAATAACGCCACTACCCTGCAGGAATAACAACCATACAATATTAATGTTTCCCCCCTCGTATTCACTGCAGAACACAAAAGCTGTTCACAGAATGCAAGAAGACTCGAAGCAAGGGCACCATTAGTGCCGTGGTCTCTGCTACCTGTGCACTGCTCACACCCAACCCAAGGGTTGGAAATTATGATTGCAAAGCACATTTTTTAATGCCATTCACAAATGCAAAAAAAAATATATTGCTAAAAGTTAAAACTTCAAATAGAAGTAGGAGAGCTGCCTGGCATTGCACGATAACACAGCACTTTATTATTCCTCTTCGATTGTCTGACTTTTATGCCTCTGTTTAGCAAGTCTGTTCGTTATCATTCTCCAATTAACAGGGAGTTTTTTCAGATTATTTTTATGAAATTCTCATTTAATTAGCAATACAGCTGAGTCTCAAATGGCATTTTTAAAAATATCCTTCTACCGATCAAGCAGCCAAATGGTCTTTCTGAGGTACTTGCTGAATTGTAAACCTTCATTTGTTTGCTAATTATCCCCCCTGCTTAGATGATGGGAATGGGAACACCTGACAATCAGGGGTTATTCACCGGACACTTTCATTGAGCCTGGTGTGGAAAACTACAGATTTCACTTATTAAAACCTTCTCATGGGCTTTTTTTAAAGCAGAGAATAGGATTTATCAGATGATTTTCAGAATCCGCACAATAGATGGGGGATTAAAATAATAGGACAAATAACAGAAAACAGGTGTGATAGGAGATGTCAGGCATTCTATGAGCACAAAGCAAAATGAGAGGAAATACACTGATAATACAATAAGGAAAAAAAAATAAACTGAACAGTGAAATGTCAGCTAATGGCCCCTCCTGCTATACAGCTGGAGACCATTATGGTATTTAGCAATGCATACACAAATAAGCCTAAAATGCATATTTGCAGTATATTGGTGGGTGTATGTAGTTTGGAGAGAGAAAAAATCCTTTAATCTACCACTGAACCACTTCCACATTTGCAGGGGAATGTGGCAGCTTTCCAGGTCCCTGCTGGTCCCCTCTGCTCCGTGCTCTGTGTGACGCTGCCCCTCTCCAGCTCTGCGGGCTGGGGGAGCACAGGGACTGCTGGCAATGCATCCACTGCCTGCTCCCAGCACCAAAGGGATGTTTGCTCGCAGGATAAGGGGGAAATTCATGTTGTCATAGCACAGGGCTACAGGGCAAAATACTAAATTTGAGACGAAAGGAGACAAGAGCCATAGAATCGTTTGTGTTGGCAGGGACCTCAAAGACCGTCTAGGTCCAACCCTCTGCCTTGGGCAGGGACAACATCTTCTGTTTCAGGTTTTAAGCCCAGTTCTAACAGCACATCAAGAGACTTCTGCCCCTGCCACAGGTGGGGTTTGGATGCTGTTGGTGTTGCACACATTCTGCCACCGTGGCTTTGTGGTGCTCCTGGCCTCATTTATATCCCAACACTCCTCTGAAGGCCAGACAGGCAGGAAGAAGGCAGGTGGATACCAGTGTGGCCATTTTGATGGCTGGAGTGGACTTCGGGTTTGCAAGACCCCACCAGCCATCCTCACCAAGCCTCACAAGCTCCAAGAAGAGCT
Source organism: Climacteris rufus (assembly GCA_013398175.1). Lineage (NCBI taxonomy): Eukaryota > Metazoa > Chordata > Aves > Passeriformes > Climacteridae > Climacteris > Climacteris rufus. The sequence continues at coordinate 303,849 of VZRZ01008250.1, forward strand.
TCCAATTCAGCCTTTGGGGGCCAGGAGAGGAGGTGTGAACACCTCCATGCAGGCATTAAAGAGGAGTAGTGGAATAGTCTGCTACTGCCAGATAAGGGGAGAGGATTCCTCGGAGAGTCACTTTGGATCTCCAGCTGCAGTAATACATTGTTATGAATCTCTATCAGTGCACTTGTAGTGCAGCTGGGGAGTGTGTCTGACATTGCCTCCAGTGACCTTTTCAATACAGTCCAAGTGCTGCAGAGCTGGTCTTTCAAGAGGAATTCAAATCGAATTTACTCAGGCAGAAAGGATTGGCCTGAGGACAGCCCTGCTACTCACTTCGCATTTCTCCTTGTCATTCTCATGGAAATTGCAATTCTTTATGCATGGTGCTTCATCCTAGGAGCTGCAGACATCTCCCTTCAAACAACAGGGACAGGCACCCTTCTAAGGGAGGCTTTGGAGCTGCCAGCAGCGCCAGTGCAGTGTCAGGCAGTGCAGGGATGCTGCTGGCAGAGGACGGGAGGATGGATGCAGATGTGAACTTGCACACGACCTTGTGTCGAAGGGTCACGATGTGACCGTGTGTGCTGGCACCCCGACCTGCCTGCTGCATGACAGGCACCCACCACCCTGTTATAAAATGCAGCTCATTGCCATGGAATGCTGAGATTTGGATAAACTTCAGGTGCAAGGAGAGGAATTCACTGAGGGCTCTGCAAGGCAAGACAGCCAAGGAGCAACCTCTGGTGTGGAACACCCACGGCCCTGGGTGAGGTCTCTGCCCTTCTTGGGACAAAGTGTGTGCTGGGGAGAGGGAAATGTTGGTGTTTTCATGTGCTTTCCTGGCACAGTATGATTATTTCATACGTTTGTCTGAGGTGCTTTAAAATGTAATTTCTTTGATTAATTTGGTGTCTATATTTTCACTGTTTTGTTCACTCCAATTTATGACAAAATTGAACAAAGTGGGTAACAAAATATAGCCCTGTCAGGCTCCTGTCTTCACGGATATAAAGAAAAATGTGAAACTGTCAGGCACACAAATGTGCCAAACCCCAAGGAAAATTATTACATTCTGCTTGACATTTACTTTAATTTTACAAAATTCTGTAATACCATTATAAATAATAATAATAAAAAGTGGCATGGAAATATTTTTAAGTGTATTTATTTTCATTTGCTAGCTTGGTGATTTATGGGTTTGTTTTATTTTCTTTTTTTCCCCCTCTCTGCATCAGAAGAGAGAATGAGCACCTTGAGCTCAAGTGCTGCTGCTTGCCCCACTGCAGGTGGTGGAGTTGGGTATCCAAGGAAATGTGCCTGCTCAGAAGAAAGGGGCAGAGTAACAAGGGCCATCTCTGCTTCCAAAAGCTCTGCAAGTTTGTTGTTGAGTCCCTGTGAAATGCTCTCTAAGGGACAGGCAGCTGGGTCAGGTCGGGAACTGCCAATGCCAACCCAAAAGGTTGGCTGGCATCAGCTAAGGGTGATCCAGCATTGCTGTGTGGGAATGGGAGACAGACACCCAAATAAATGTGGGAAGTGAGCAATCTCAGCCAAAGACCAGTAATGAAAGTACAGAAAGAGTTGAGCCTGCAGAAAAAAAGGCACAAGAGGGAGGAAGCCAGCAGCACTCAGCTTTGAGAATGGGACGAGCAAAGGCTCTTTGATAAAATAGATGTGGGTGAGGCTGAGGGCCTAATTCTGCTCGCCCTGCTGATGTGAGCACCACGTTCTACCCTTCCCTTGAGACCAGGGCTGCCACTTCAGGCCATCCCAGCCTTGAAGCTGCTATGAAGAAGCACAGATGCTATGGACTGCAGCAGTTTCTAATCGAGAGGCAGCTCTTCTGGCTCTTTGGGGGAGCTCTAAAGGCCATCAAAGCTTGTTCTCTCAACTCACTCTCTTCTGAAAATCCCATTCTCCTCCCTGCCAAGCCTTAATGTAGAGTCACACACCCCAAAGGAAATGGGAGAAGAAAACCACTTCAAGGCATCAAGGTGACTGTTCTTCTGACAGTTGAAGGCAAAGAAAAGCGTATAAGGATAATTGATGGGATGTAGCAAACGGGGCTGGCATCATTTACATGCTGAACTGACAGCATGTGCCATTCACAGGCCCCTTCCACTGTAAATAATGCCATATACTGACACAAAAAGGTCTTATTTATCTCAGAAGTTAAAAAAGCACCATCTGAGTGGACAGCCAGCCTCTGGACTCCCCCAGGAAAACGTTTATATGTGAGAGGTTGCATTAGATAAAGATCTATAGCCTGGCTGATATGGGCAAGGCTCTGTTGGTCAGTGAACTGCAGCACTCCAGGGATTTCCAGCCCATATTCAGGATTCCTGCCCTCACCCCAAGGTGAGCCTGGGATGCAGCTCTAACCCACTGAAGCCTGAAAACCTCAAAAGGCTTTGAGTGGTCAATATTTGTTACCTCACCCTTGGCATCCCCATGGTGTCTCATTTCCAAGGTGCTTGGGTTTCCTTAAGAGCCTCCAGCTGTGCTGCATTTGGGGTTGAGTGCTCCAGCTGCTCCCCAGGGGCCTCCCTGCTGCTAAGAAAACCACCCTCAGCTCTTTGGGTTAAAGGAATCCCAGTGTAACCTGTGCTTTGGTTAGCTGGCCTGTTTTGGCAGGAGTGGGTTAGGGAGTGTTCTGTGTGTTGGGATCTCCAGGGGCTTGGTGGTCTCTGCAGCTCAGCAAGTCCTTGTACAGTTTCCACCTGCACCTGATGGGAGGTGCACCTTTCATGGGGATGTGTCACAGCATTGGTCCTGTAAGCCCTGATCTCCCTGGATCACTGAGCTGCTGCGAACAGGCTTTGCTGAGGAGCAGGATGCTTTTAGAGGAAAAGGTTTTCTTTTGGGTGAAAGGTGTTGGTGAGCTCAACTCTTCCAGCTTGTGAGGTTTAATTTGTTTTCCTCTGTGGGTGATGGCTGCTGTTGGGAGCTAAACCTTGGGGAAGCAGTGAGGCTCATCCCAAACGAGTAAGGAAGCTCCTTGCCGGGGTTTCCAGCAGCACACCCGTCTGCTAAAGGCCATGCCAGCCTGGACCCCTCTGTGTGTGGACTCCAGTGAGTAGAGCTGCCCTGTGTGCAAACACCAACTATCTCCTCTCCCTCCATAGCCACCTGAGCCCCTCGGGGCTGTGCACTGCCAGCCAGCAGGTCTCTGCTCAACCTCTCTTTATAAAGCCCTTCTGGGAAGTGAAATGTGCTGCTGCTCAGGAAAGGGCGTTAAAATGAGCAGGTACCTGTGGGGGAAGATGGATCACTGAGTCAGAAATCAATCGAGAGCTTGTGATGGCATCATAAATCAGGGGATGCTGAGCGTTAAAGAAACCCAACACTTGATTTATAACTTGGCACAAGCCATTTGTCGCCAGCCAAGATTTTCAGAATGAGAAACATTTTTGTAAGCTTAATTTAACATTATTTTTTTCCACTGTGCTAAGTGTTTCTGTAGGGTTTATTTTTCCCCCCACAGATAAAACTCAATTTGCAGATAAAAGCAGCCAAATGACATCTGAAGATTTTGTTTCTCTTTGAAATGCTTGATGGGTTTGTGCTCTCTTTTCCCTAATCCATGGTCATTCTTCTCTCAGCCTAGGCTCCTTCCTGATGTCATTTTATACTGAGTCTCGCTGGGAGCTGGAGGCTTTTGCTGGTAGATGGCAGGTGCAAATCCAGCTCATGCTGCTGAAGAGCATTATCAGTTAATCACCGCTCTGCTGCCAACCAGGAGCTCATTTTGGTATCAGCAGCAGGTAGGCAGCTGCCTCACCTCGCCCTGCCTCTGCTTCCCCGTTAGCTGTGTCTGGGGGGCTGCAGGACAGGCTGGGCAATCAGCTCCATGGCCAGGGCATTTTCCCCAAGCTGCAGTGGCTCAGGACAAGGTGAGTTTATGCTGCTGCTGCCCAGTGCTGAGACTGGGAGCCTGCAGTGCCTGCTGCATCAGGCTGGCTCATCTGTCCCTGCATCTCAGCATCTCCATGAGGGCATCTCCTCTCTTATGCTGCCAGATGGTGTGCCACTAATATATATTTAATTTTTTGTAATGAGGAATTAAAGTATCGTTCTGGTGTGAGGCTTTTTTGAGACTTTTCAGCATCTGTTAATTGTAAAGTGCTCTGACCATCAGGCTTGATGAACAATGCTGTTCCCAAGGTACTCACCCTTTTTTTTCTAATATTTATAGTTAGTTGGATTTTGGACTTGATTTCTTTGGATGCCTTAAACCAAGGTGGGAAAACACAAGGGATGAGGGCTGTTCTGGAGTTGTGTTTGCACTGGTGACACGATGTATATAATGTATATACAGTGGGTGGGCACAGGGACAGCCACCCAGGGCAATGGTCACAGCACCAAGCCCATGAGTTCCAAAAGCATTTTGGTGCTTTCAGGCACATGGTGGGATTGTTGGGGATATGCAGAGCCAAGAATTGGACTTGATCCTTGTGGGTCCCTTCCATCTCAGAATATTCTGTGGTTCTGAGATAATTGTGCTTCTTAATTTGTAATATTTGTCAGCACAAAGCATCATGCATGAGGTCACAGTGAGTGTGTGCTCAGCTTGTGACTTGTCTCAGACCCATGTGTGGTTCTGGCAAACCTATGCCAGGCAACAAGAGGATAACAAGCAATAGCATTTTTATTCACAAAACAATAAAGTTACACTGACACGGTCCCTTTTTCCCCATGGAAGGGTCGGTTTTATAATAATAATGAAGGGTTGATGGAGACTCATGAGGCCAAAGAGGTCCCCAGTGTGCTCTGCAATTGCTGTCGCCCTCCTGGTGACGGTGGCTTTAGCAGAGATCTCTTGTGATACTCAGAGTGAGCTCCTCTGCAGCAGAATCCTGGAGCAAGATCAGGACAACCAGAGCACCCAGAGGCTTGCAGAGAGGTTCTGAATGGGGGTTTAGCACTGCATCTCTTGCCACTCCGCTGAGCAGGTCTGACACACTCAGTGCCCATAGGGAAAGGTGCTCCTGCTCCAAGTTTCCCACCCATGTGCAGGATGAGCAAGGCTGACCTGGAGTGGGTCCTGCGGCAGTCCCCCAGTAGCTTGGGGGATCCCCAATCCCAACTCCCTGCACACATCTGCCATCCTTTGGTCCCTTCTGCCTTTGTGTCCCACACAAGCCCCAGCCCTTCCCTCCTCCCTCCAGAAGAAGCCTTTTGAGGACACAAGTGCTCTCTGTGCTGCAGAGCAGCCCTGGCTCTCACAGGGGACAGGGGAGCACTGTCCCAGGCCAGACAAGCCATCCATCTGCAAAGCCCTTTCCTTTCTTCCTTCCCCTTTGTGGAATCACGGCTGCTGCTGGCCCAGGTCAAAGGCAGCCTGACTTCCCATGCTGGTGCTTGGCAGTTCCAGGCTTGGTGGACCCAGATTTCCCTTTAAAGACCCCTCCTGCCTCCCATTACAATTGAAAGGGAGCTGGTGGTGCTGGAAGGCTCCCAACTGGGCCAGCCCAGGTGGGCTCCAGAACAAACATCCTCAAGGCCAAAGCACTGGACCATAGAGCACGAGGTGCCAGTGCCTCTGCTGCTGCCTGACCACAGATGTGGGGGCTCAAAGGAAGGGCCAGGGCTGCTGGCAATTCCTGGGCATGGATGGGGCAGGTGTCCCTGTCCCTGCTCTGTGCTGGTGGAAGCTGAGGGGCAGGGAACTCATCTGAAGTGGGCACAAATTCAATTATGAAGCTGCAGGGGGGAGTTCAGCACGGCCAGTGTAGCTTTGGTTTGGGGAGAGAGAGACTGAAGCAACTTCCTTGGTCTCTGCATCTTCCCAAAGAAGGGATGGGGAGAGGGAGGGGCTGAGCCCTTCTCCCTGATATCCAGTGATAGGATGTGTGGGAATGATTCAAAGCTGTGGCAGGAGAGACTTAGACTGGATGCTAGGAAGCATTTCTATAGCCAGAGGGTGGTCAAACACTGAACAGGCTTTCTCCAGAGGTGGGCAATGCCCCAAACCTGTCAGTGCTTCTAAGGCATTTGGACAATGCCCTGAACAACATGCTTGAACTTTTGGTCAGGCAGTTGGACTACATGATCATTGTAGGTCCCTTTCAAATGAAAATTTCTATTCTATTCTCTCTGCCTGCTGAGCTTTCCTCTGTGCCATTCTGAGTCCCAAGGAAAGTGATCCTACTTTAGGTTTGGGGTTTTTGTGGTTTTGCTTGCAGACAGGCCCAAAAGGAAGGCATGGCAGCACCACACCAGCTGGAGTTTTTTCCTGGTTTTTGGTGTATCTGCATGACTTTGGATGGAGTTGCTCTTGTTGGCATCTCCTGAAGGGAGGGCTGTGCTGTTGGGTCCAGCCTAGGCTGTGGGTACAGCACTGTGCCAGGGAGTGTGTCCATCCCCCAGCAAGAAGAAACAAAAAAAGCCATGGAACTCAAATATGCTCCACTTACAAATGGTGCCTATGGTCCATTTAGTTTCATATACACAAAGTAATATTGTTCATAGGCAAAAATCCCGTGAGCTTCCAGGAACAGAGAGGATCGGTGTTGCTTAGCTACCAGTGGTACACTGGCATGCTGAGATAAATCAATACAGCTCCCAAAATTAAAGCCTTTAAAATAAAATCAAAGCTGTGTCCATAGTCCCCAGTGCTTCCTCTTTACCTTGGAGCAAACATGGCACTGGAGCAGTGCAGGAGCCATGGACAGCCACTGCACAGGCTGCTGCTCTTCCTTTTGCTTTGTTCTTTTTCCACTCCTTAAATTCAAAGTGGGAATAGGCTGAGCCATTCCACAGGAGAGAGCAGGACGGAGAGGGCAGACAGCAGAGCTTTGTATGGATGTGGAGGTGACTTCTACTGCTCTGCAGCTGCTCTGAGCCTTCCCTCCTGCAGGAGCGAGTGCCCAGCCTTGGACAGACTCGTGGCAGCAGCAGCTCCTGTCTTCTGCGCCTGGGTAGGATGCTCTGGGCTAGGCCTGAAAGGAACACAGAGGCCTGAGCAGAATCATGGCATGTCCTGACAGTGTCTGCTGAGAAGAGGGGAGAGGGGAAATGTCTATAAAAGTGCCAGAGCAGCCTCTTTTCCCAGGGAAGTGCCTTGGCTGCCAAGATCCCAGGTCCCTTTTCATCCCGGGCTGGATGTGCAAGTGGGACAGCATTGTCCTTGGACAGGAGGTAGATAACTTTAAACATTAAAGTCCTGGTGTTAATTAAATAGGAGAGTGAGGGAATCATGTCCCACAGATTGAAAAAGAATCAGCAAAGCACAGAAAAGAAGTAATCCTCTTGGGCTCATTTACTAAAGTGAATAAAATTGGTGATGATTGACCTAACTTGCTTATATAAATATAATTTATATAATTTTCTGATACTGATTTTTCTTATAGGTGAAGAATGGTCTGGGAAGGTCTTGCTCTGGAGTCAAATGTTGGCAGTGTCCTGCAGCCACAGGAGTGGAGTGGGCTGCCTGAATCAGGTCTCTGGGCTTGAAAATCCCAGAGAACAGGAGCTCAGGTTCTGCAATGCAAATTTAAAATAATTAGAGACCTTGGTGCCTGGGCACAGTGCTGAGATAAGTCACTTACAGGTGCCTGAGAGTGGGTTAAGCTGTCCATATAGACACAGCCCTTGGAATTTGTGTGACAGTAATACTTAGAGAAATCTACCAGGATTAGATCACTTATATTAGATTTGGTAGATATGCATGTACAGCCTCCTCTCCCAAAAGATTGTAATGTAAGTAGACAAGTCAAAATAGTGGTGAGAAAAAAGGCTCTAACTTTACTCCAGCTTGTAGAAGGCAAACTAGCGCACAGCAAAACTCAGTCACTTGCCTACAGGGACAAAAAACGTGTAGCAGAGCTGGGAACTGAATGCGGATTTTGTTAATTCCAGCTCCAGAAAGTGCTGGAAGTGCCAGGACTGGTTGAGGATGCTGAGCTGACCCTTTGCTGGCACAGATCCTGTGGTGCCAAGGCTGCTGGGCTGGCACAGCTCGGGATGAAGGCCCAGCCCTGGCAGCGTGTCAGGCCCTGTGCTCAGCAGCCTGTGGGATGTGCTGGAGCTGGTGCTGTTCTCTGGCAGCTTCACGGTGCCACCAAGGAGGTGGCAGTTCCCTGCTGCTCCCTGGGGCAGGAAGGGCAGGTCCTGGCTCCTCTGTGGCTCCCAGCCCGCAGCACCAGGCAGAGGGGGTGTTTGTGAGGGGCAACACGGAGGGCAAACGTCCCTGCTGGGGACAGAGGCAAGGCTGAGGATGGTTTGGAGGTTTCTGCTGTGGTTCCTGCACCAAGCTGCCCTGCACAGGAGCCAGCCTCACCCTGCAGCTGGAAGCAGGAGCTGGAGATGAGGAACTGCCCAGGCTGACCCTGCACCCCCTGTGCCTCGGTGGCCCAGCTGGGGTGGGTGATGGGCTGGGCTGGGCTCCTGGGCTGCTCTGGAGTGAGCAGCACTCCTGAGGAGCTGCTGGAAGCCGAGCTCTGGTGGATTTCCAGGCTCACAGGGAAAGCTCATGTGTCGTAGTAATGACACAAAAGGAAGAGACAGAGGCACCTGTTACCAGGATCAGAGACAAGGAAGGAAGGGGGGCAAGACCCGCCTTCTTTATTTTTTTATATCCATTTAGAAATCACTGTTCATTGGAGGAAATCAGTTCTTCCTCCCTCAATTACAGTGGTCAAAGGAAATGTCCATCAAAGTTCTGTGTCCAGGAGAAAGGAATGCAAGTGATAAGATACAGTTACAATAACATAGCCATGTTTACAGAAAAAAGTGTGAGAAACTAGCTACAAAAGAATGACAACATCCAGAACTGCAAAAATCAAGGCAACACTCATGCTTTCATTGTTCCCTACCTCCACCCAGGGCCCCAGGAGATCACAGACAGTCAGGAGAGCCTTGGCAGGAGGGGAAGAGCCATGAATGAGGTTTATTTTGTCCCTACTGAGCACCAGCATCTCCCTGCACTTTACTTGCAGCACACAGCCCAGCAGTACTTCTAGCCATGAGGTTTCTCCATCCATCTGAAAGGGACACTGGGACTTCTCCCAATCATCCTGGAGAATTTTTATTCTAGGGCCAGTAAGAGGAGAGGGAGGGGTGAGGCTCTGGGAAACCTTGGTTCAGTGGGCTGCTCCCTTGCTCCTCAGTATCCCTGTCCTTCCTTTGTCTCCTTTCTATGAGACAGAATATTCAGAATTGGCAAATTCTTGAGGTTTTCACCAGCCCTATGGCCTCTTGGGAAGCATGGGTTTCTCTTTTTTTTTTTTTTTTTTTTGAGGAGGTTCTCAGAAACAATCTCTCTTTTGTTTTCTTTTCTACTAGAAAGCTGGAAAATTGGCAGTCCCTGGCTTTAATCCACACCAGCTGCCATTTTGTGGATGAACTTTGTCCTTCCACTTTTTCACTGTGTTGAGCAGAGCAGCACACACCTCTTGGAAGAAACCAGGTGATTATAACACAGATTGTGTGGCACTAAAAGGAGAGGAGAAGCAATAAAATGTGCAGATGTGCACAGCTGGCCATGCTGTGATCCTCATTCCAAGAGAAGGAAGTGTCCAAGGCCAGGTTGGACGGGCCTTGGAGCAACCTGGTCCAGTGGAAGGTGTCCCTGCCCATGGTAGGGGGTTGGAACTAGATCATCTTGAAGGTTCCTTCTGCTCCAAATCTTTTTGTGAATCTTATGTATATTTTAATTTGGTTGAGAAATGGTTAATTCTCCAGAAACCTCTTCATTTTCCTTTTTACCTACTCCATGAGAAGCCACTCTGGTGGAGGCCTTTTTGGAGAGAATTCCCAGGCAGAAGAATTCAGATGATTGTTGTCCAAACTGAGGTGAGAAAACACATTTTCACAGGGAGCAGCCAGCGAGGATTAGCAGGCAGTGGTGTGGGATGTGAGTGGAGAAATCACTGCAGGTTGATAAAGACATATGTAGGACATAAAAAGCTGAAATTTGATTTGTATATTTATGAGAACCCAGGGGTCTCTTACAAATGTTATATTTGGGAAGGAGATAGAGTGATTTATAGCTGCTCTTTGCGCTGCTCACTCTACTTTCATCGCTCCATGGTCTGAGCTAACCTGGTTGTCCCACAACTGAGGTGGAGCTTTAAGGTCACACAAACATTGCACAGCACACAGTCCTGTCCTGGAAGGGCCATTGTGTGAGCATTTCTGAGCCCCCTGGCTCCAGCAGAAGCTGCTCGAAAGGGCTGGAGCCCCTCTGCTCTGGAGCCAGGCTGGGAGAGCTGGGGGGCTCACCTGGAGAGGAGAAGGCTCCAGGGAGACTTCAGAGCCCCTGCCAGGGCCTAAAGGGGCTCCAGGAGAGCTGGAGAGGGACTGGGGACAAGGGCTGGAAGGACAGGACACAGGAAATGGCTGCACACTGCCAGAGGGCAGGGTTAGATGGGATGGTGGGAAGGAATTGTTCCCTGGGAGGGTGGGGAGGCCCTGGCACAGAGTGCCCAGAGAAGCTGTGGCTGCCCTGGATCCCTGGAAGTGTCCAAGGCCAGGTTGGAACAACCTGGGATAGTGGAAGGTGTCCCTGCTCATAGCAGGGAGGGGTGCAACCTTAAAAATCTTTAAGGTGAATGAGATGATCTCTGAGGTCCCTTCCAAGCCACACTACTCTGTGATTCCGTGGTTCCCCTGCTGCACATCCAGCAGTTGTGCCTGTGGAGGACACAGGAGGGGTTTCACTGTTTCCCCAGGAGCCTGAGCTGTGTTTGCTGGCAGCACTTGCAGCTTCCCAGTGCTGTGACAGCAGGATGTAGTCTGGAACCCTCACGAGGCTGGAGGTTTCAAAGGTGCCTCCAACCCTACCCAGACCCCTCTCCTCTTGTGTGTCCTGCTAAAGCCCAGGGCAGCTGCGGTGTGAGGGGACTGACAATGGCTCTTTGCTTCCAGCCAGATCAGAATGAGCCCAGCCTGCATCCCATTGCTGCAAACAGGGCAGGACACCCAGCATGGAGCAGCAGGGAACGGAGGAGCGGGGCTGGTGGCACCAGGCAGCACAGGGGGGACAGCAGGGCCAGCAGGAGGGAACAGAGGTGGTGCAGGGCTGGTGGCAGAGATGTGGGGGACAAAGGCTGGGGAGGCACAGGACTGGGCTCCCCAAACTGGGCGTGAAGAGCAGAGGGACAGCACCAGGAAGGGAGGTGGGATGGTGGGGACGAGGACGTGCTTGTTCCTGCAATCTGGTGTCTGTTCACCTCACACAGCACTGCTGGTGGCAAACACCCCCCCACTGGAGGTGAAACCACCCTGACAGTAGTTCAGGGCACCACTTTGTCCCCACACCCCCTCGGTGGCTGCAGAGTCCCCCCTTCAGGCTGTGTCCCTGTGCACGTGTGGGCTGTGACCTCGGAAGACGAGCGCTCCCGCTCGCTAAGCAGAGGAGAAAGAGCTGCTGCTATTAATTATTAATGAAATCTCACACACAGCATTAAAGACACGGGCAATTCTTTTTGGCAAGTGTAATGAAAAAATTAATTGAATAATCATTCCATGTAAATAGATTTAGATAAGCTTCTCTTCTGTTTTGGTTTCTTTTTTTTTCTTTTTTTTTTCTTTCCCCTCCTTCCCTCTCCCTGCTCACACCGTCCACTTTTCAGTAGAGAAACATTGATTTATTGCTCGGAATATTGTTTTAATTCAGAGCATCCTGTGGTGAGCAGTGGCTGTACTGGCTAGGGCCTCCAAGTCCCTTGGGCCCAGACAGTCTTACTTAGGGGATGCAGAGCAGCATGAGGGAAAAAAAAGGCTGTTAAAATTTACTGCTATTAGGAACACTTCAAAAGAAACCGAAATGCTTGATTTATAGGGTGTTGTTTTGTTAATGGCTTAGAGGGCCTGATCATGTTAATGTCTCTGAGTCCTCCCAGTTTTGAGGGGGCTGTGGCCTGGTGGGTGTCCCTGGGACAGCTCCAGCATTAGGGACCGTGTGGCTGGGGCCCTGCCCTGCCCTGCCCTGCTGCAGTGACCTGGGGTTTGTGATTTGCTGCTCCCACCTTCCTGTTCCCCAAGGCTGCTCGGGTGCTGTCAGCTTCACGCCTTAAACATTCATGTTGGAGTGGGGGAGGAAGCATGACAAGCCTTCCCTTTTTCCCTTTAGGGAGTTCTCAGTGTTTCCCAAGGAATGAGCCTATGTGTGACCCTTGGGCAGGGCTGGACATCCCTGTGAATTCCTTGGGGGCTGCACTGCCACGAGCTGTGGGAGGGATGCAGGGCAGCCCTTCCCAGCAAGGATCCAAGCCCCAAACAGAAGCAGGACCAAAGCACCGAATTCCTCCCAAATGCCAGAGCCTGGGGCTGTGCTGTCTCCTGTGAAATCAGTGAAGAAACTCCTTGTTCTGCTGTGCCCTGGTTCCCACCTCCCAGCAGAAGCAGTCTGGCCTTTTCTCTCTGCTGTGTTTCAGTGAAAAATGCTTTCCATTAAATTTTATCTCAGAGAATCATCTTTGGGTCTCCAACTCTCACTCCCCAACATGGAATATTTATAAAGATAGAAACCTTTTTTGCCTTTACCCGTGAAACTTCTCAATTCTCTCTACTCTGCAAAGTGGCATAGCCTTAAGGAAGAACCAGGAGAGAATTTCTTTTCATAGGAAATTCTTACATCTTTTAAAACTGACAGTCAAAAATACATGCCAAAATAACCAACCCCCCAAACCACCCTTCTCCCCTCCTCTGTAGGGCCCTGAGTTCTCACAGATGCCCAGCAGCACTTCAGCAGAACCACAGGAAGGTATTCAGGACCAGATTGTGCTGACCCTGTTCAGCCTCAGCACAGGTTCAGCAGGACACATCCACTTTCTGAAGTTTAAAATGGCCAAATTCCTCGAGCTGTGATCTACCCTGTACTCAAGATAATGTAGACAAATTTTACCTCTAACTCTGCGGGCTTTCCAACAGTCATACTGTGCTAGCATTTCCCAAAGACATATTGCAATTTGACCCCGTGTCTTTTTTAGTTCCCCAACTCACCTGACAGTGAATTTCCAGCTTTCTTGTTGTTCCCTGTAGTTACAACTATGTTCAAACAGTGTCTTATTATTAAATCAACCTACAGTGAACCAGGCAGCTGCCTTAAAGAGAGACTGCTCTTATGCTTTTTCACACTTACTCAGCTACTGCATCACTGTGTGCAAAACAAACAAAAAGAGGGAGTAACAGAAACTCTCTGTTGAAATGAAGCATCTGCTTTGTTGCTGCTTGTCAGGCCTGCAGTTTCCATGAGTTTCCATGCCTGGAGTTTGTTTTGCTTTAAAGGACATCTGGGTGTGTAACTGTCCCCTGAAATGACAAAAGAACCCAGGTTATTGCTACCTTGGGATCTGAATTTTGGGGACCATGGACCTAAGGCAGCTCAGCTGGATGTTGGAGATGAGGAATGGGAGCTGGTTCTTTCACAGCTTTGGTTTACAGGTCAGCTCTCCTCCGGGGTATTTATGTCGATTGCCAGATATGTGTGCAATTGTAACATTCATAATATGAGTCAACCAAAACTATTAAGAATGCATCTCTTTGTTTGTGCAAACACACACAGCCCTGCCCACCCCTACCAAGCTGGGAAGAAGTTGCTTTGAGAGATGGAGCAGCCCAGCTGCTCAATGGGAGTTAATGAGCAGTTACCAATTCCCTTTCTCAGAGATTTTATAACCTGAGTCTTCTAATTCACGGGGGGCTGGAGCTCAGTGTGTAATTATGTGGTGTGATTCACTCCAAAAATCAGCAAATCTTGGTTGCTGGAGGGTTTTTCCCCACTTTGAATATCCCTGGTGTCCAGGCCTTACTGAGGCTGTCTCAGGCTCCTTACCCGCTGAGATTTGGCTCAAATGCCTGTGGAAGGGGTTAAAAGTCCTTGGCTCAGAGCACAGCCACGTTATCTGCTGGGGCTGGTGCTCAGCAGTGTCCAAGCATGATCCCCTTCCCACAATCAAAGTCTTGGGACTAATTTGTTCCAATTACACCAGTAACTCCAGATGAAAACCAGCAGAAACACACCAGTATAAAGCAGGGTCAGAGGTGAGATGACAGTGTGCTCCTACTAACACCACTGCTCTTTTTCTACTGATGTTTTATTGCCCTCTGGTATAAATCAGGTCTTTCATGGTCTTTAAGGTTTGGTTCCATGTGACTGCCCACTGCTAAAGTGTCCATTATCAGGTTTCGGGGCTCTGTTTTAACTTTTAATTAAAAAGGAGTGAGTAATCTATAAACAATATAATATTGTTCTTTTCGTTTTTTTCTTTCTTGTTTTCCCCCTTCCCTCCTCCCTGCAAAAGAGCCAACTGTGCATAATCCTGTCTTCTGTAGGCCTGGCAGCCATTCAGGACTGCTTTTACTGGATTTATATGGAATGTGGTCACCTGTGGCTTCAGGCAGCCCAAATCTCCCAAGATGTGCAGCACGGGTGAGGGAGGGCAGGCACACATCATCCCACCCACAGGAGAGCGATGCCTGTGAGAATCACCTCTTGCACATCCCCAGGGAAGGACAGTGGGAAAGGAGCATCCTATGGGGAAAGGGAAAGCCTCAAAGGTTGGCAAAGCCCTTTTCTCATGGTAGGAGTGATCCTCACCACGTTGGCATTGTTCCTGCCACCTCATCTTTGTGAAAGGTCCCTATGGACAATACCCAAAATCCAGGTGATCTTCCCAAAAGCACTGAGCTCCCACCTGTGCTGACAGAGAGAGCTTTTTGTTTGGGAAGATGTTATTGAGGCCACCATAACCTGGATGTCACTGGGAGGGCTTGGGTCTTGTTCTAATACCCACATTTTAAATGGTCAGGGTCCTGCAAAATGAGCTCAAGGTCCCATTAAAAAATGCCAGAGGGGGATTATATCCACACCCTTTTAGGAATCTGGGCTAGGTGAATTTTGCTTTCTCCCAATATTCCAGTCCTCAAGCTGATCTGTAGGAAACAGCAGGTCTCAAATGCATGTTGTTAAATGGTTTTCTCGAGCCTCTGAGTTTCTATTCTCTCTGTCATAAAATAAGTATATTAGCCCATCTCATGGGATTGTACTGTGGAAGACTGATTAAAATCTTCACACAAAAAGCAGTCGACTTGTGTGAAGTGTTTCTGTGAAGTGAGGAAGAACCAGGTCCTTACCTGGCCAAAGGCTCTTTTGCTTTGTTGGAGTCAGTGGATTTGCCACTTAAAAAACCAACAGAAAAGTGTCAACTCTGAGGAAGCTCCTTGGTATCAGCAGGGAAAAGTGCAGGAGCTGCTTCCCTCCTTGGTCCTTCCCAGTGCCCAGAGCCCGGTGCTGTGAGCCACACACGTTCCCAGGAGCCTGCAAGGTGAGGCAGAGGATGCTGCAGCTGAAGTGCCACATCTTTTCTCCAAAGCTGTTTATTTATCAGCCATCTGCCTCTGATATCATTAATGTCACCCTCTGCCCGTGCTCCTGCACAGGAAGGGGCTGGGTCACGCACCAGGGAAGCTGCAAGTCCAAAGTCTCAGCGGGTGGGAGTGAATAAGGAAATAAGGGGGTCTCTCTTCCCCTCCGTGGTGGGGTCTGTGAGGGATGCTGAGCTCTGAGGGCAGCCTTGCCCCTGGTAGATGTTGTTGTTTTCTCCTTATGGGAGTCTCCCAGAGGCGACTGACAGCTCGTGGTGGGAGATGAAGTGCAGGTGCTGCTCCAAGAGAAATGCTGAAAAATTCGTCTCAGGAAGGATGAGGAGGGCCTGGGATCACCTTGCATTGACTCTGCTGTAGCTCCAGTCGTTTCCAGAGTCCCTCTGTGATTTTGTGTGAAAGAAACCAGGAAGGGCTCGTTACACAGGTATGAAAAGTTGGTCCAGGGACATGGGAAGCCTGAGCTGCTGCTGCTGCCATTGGCCATGGCCACGGTGCTGTGGTGGTGGCACACAGGGGCAGGAGCTGCAGAGCCTTGTGGCCCTACAGCCTGTTCCCAAGGAGGCTTGTGAGATCTGGGGGTGACTACAGCATGTTTAGAAGTGGAACTCAAGAGCCAAACGTGGCTGTGGTGGTTCTGGCAGTGGGCAAAGTTCAGATCACCTTCATGGACTGAGAGACAGGTGAGGGAGAACTGAAAACACCAAAGCTGCAATTGCATGGTGCAGCCCTGTCTCCTCCCTGGGCTTTGGTTGGTTTGTAGTTTTTAGCAGCTCTATACTGAATTTGGTAGAACTTTCCTCATCCACCTCTGCAGGGTCAGTCGTGCAGCTTGGCAACTTATTTTCTGTTTTCCTTTGGGAATTTGCACGTTGTCTTGGGGCTTCCCAGGGTCTGTAATTCCTTGCACAGCACACAGACCCTCACAGGTGTTCCTGGGCACAGCTGCCAGGCACAGCAGAAGGGCAAGATGCAGATGGGTGGCTCAGGTGTCCCTCCTCCCAGCTCCTGCTGGGAGGAGGGACACAATATTTCATCAACATTGATTCCTGGAGGGCCATCTCCCTGAAACTGATGGGAGAGGTTTAGCTTCAAATTAATCCAAACTTCAGATCAATGGAGTAAGATCAATGAGTCCAGGATACACCATCCTGTAACAGCTGCAAATTGGTTCATTGCACAGGAAGATGAGCTTGTTTCAGCTGCCAGAGGTGTGAGAATATGGGAGGCTCTGTGGATTTGGGGATGGATGTGGTGGGATCCCCCTAGACCTGGCCTGGAGAGTTGGACCACAGAGCTCTCACAGATGGGGGACACCTTCCACTAGACCTGGTTGCTCCAAGTTTCATCCAATCTCGCCTTGAACACTTCCAGGGATGTGTTCCTGTTTTCCATGGGGCTTCATGCTGAGACTCCCCAGTTGGCATCAGGTGCCCAAGGGCAGATCTACAGCATGAATGTCCTTCCTGGAGGCATTTCTGTGGATGTGGAAGGACCAACCCAGCTTATTGTGGGGGATTCCAGCTATTAATGTAGGTTGCCATGGTGAGTAATTAAAATCTTCCCACACGTCCCACTCCTGCACCACAGCAGGTGCCCTGCACAGCAGATGTTGTGCTCACCACGGGCACGGGAGCAGCTTTTGTGCACAGGAGAAACCCACAACATGCTTTCACCTCTAGTTGTCTTGGTCAATGAAATGGTCCCTGGTTTGAGCTTAAATAATGCTTTTAATGCTGGTTTGCACAATACAGAGGAGCTTCAGGGTACAGGTTGTAATCCGTGGATGCTTACTGTCTCTAAGAGTGAGATATTGTTCATAACTGTTGTAAAATGCATCAGATAATGGCATTAAAGGAGTAAAACCTCCGAGGGTGGCTGTGTGCTTTGTCTGGTACCAAGCAGAGGTCAGGAGCTGCCAGTTCTGCCTCACAGCCTCAGTTACCTGAGTTGAACAGATGCCAGCTCCCAGGTCCTGCAGCTCTCAGCCTCAGTACTGGGTCTCTCCTGTAACACTGGAGCATAAATTGCATTAGGATTTCCTTCCCCTGCTTTGGGATGTCTGTGGGAAGCCCTGTGATGAGAGGCATTGAGGACAGAGCTCTGCATGCTGCAGCACAGAGCTGCTCTCGGGTCCATCACCGTTTGTGATGGATGTGGGGCATCCTGGCCAAGCCAGAGCTGAGACAGGACCAGTTCCTCCCAAAGAGAAAACACAAGGTCTGTCATGCCCCAGTTCTGCTTTACTGTGACTCACCAACCCGCTGGGCTTCTCCATTTCAACCCTGAACAAAACCAAAACAGTGTCTGACTTTGCTTTTTTCCCTCCCTGGATTTCCTTGCAGTGCCTCTACTGCAATTCTTTAAAGGCGTTAGGAGGAAATATGGACAATGGCTCCTCTGCTTCTGAAGGGAAATCATTGTCCTGAAGCCTGTGCAGCCTCTCCTCCTTCCTTGTGCCTCCCTGCAGAGCAGCTCTTGAGCCCAGCTCTGCTCAGAAAGCCGGAGATCCACCTCCAGTGGGTTGGTTACTGGTGCAGCAGCCACCAACCCCAGAATTTAGAGAGGAGGGAGCTGGTGGGACCAAGGTGGGAAAGCCACTGTCCCACTTCCCCAGCACACCCCTCCCTCTGGGCTGGGGCTGGGGCGAGTCCTTCCAAGGGATTGATTGTCCAAGGAACAAAAGCAAAGCAGGAGTAAAGTGCAATAATCGTGTGAGAGGAGAGAAACTTGAGAAGTACACCACAGGTTCACTTAACTCCTGCTTGGTCGATAAGCTGCTTATTGAAACGCATTATTCTTGTGTTCCTGATTCCCAGAAGTGTCTGAGCTGCCTGGAAGGCCATAACCAAACGAGCCCTGCTCAGCTGCCATTGATTTTAATGGAGGAGGACACAGAACCGAGAAATAAAGTGTAAAAACATGATTCCCCCAAAATGAATAGCACGATGACATAACAAAAGGAGTGATTATCATGGGGTTGTTCCATATTCTTGTCTTTGCACGGGAAGTGTCTGTCTGGCTCCTTGACATCCCCGTCCCATTGCATGGCTCTGCTGCTAATTTAGGGCTACAACCAAGGCAACCACACTGGAGAGTGAGCTGATCACCACCCAGAGAGAAAAAATAAGTAATTGAATGTTTGTTTCATTGCTCTGATATTTTACTATTTAGACTATTTACAGTTTAAGTGCAGGTATTTCCTTTTTTACTCTTATTTAAAACAAGAGCTCCTGTTAAAGCTGTGTGAAATACAGATTTCTTTTGGATTTGCTGGCTAAACAAAATGCAAGGGATGAACATTTTTTTTCCCTGGGTGAATGATAAAAAGTTAGAGTTATCAAAAATATCTTGTTCAATGACAAAATAGGTGTTTTGATTTGGAGAATGAGGGGAACAGGCATGAGAACAGCTAAGCTTTTAAGTCACATTTAGGTAAATATAAAAGAATAACGATTAAAAACATTGTGCCTAGAAAACATTTGAACTGAGCAGTGGGTCTAAGGGTGATGTTCCTCTTCATGTTGGCATAAATTTTTAGATTTCAGTGTTACCAAACTTTTTTTTTTTCTCAAATAGAACCTTTACCCAATAGAATTTGCATGGCTTTAGCCATAATATAAAAAATATTAAAATCTAATTTTAAAAACTAAGGTCACTTTTTGAGAGTAAGATCTCAGTTATATATGTAGACCAGATGGGTCCTGTGTTCAGTGATAGTTGGGAGGCTCTTTTTTTTTATGTGTTATTTCAAAATGTGTTTGAATAGAAATATGCCTAACTCAGCCTAATGCAGCAGCAGGGAAAAAAGGTATTGTGTTAAACCGGTGGTTCCCCTGGCCCAGCCACAGATGCCATTGTTTGCCTGGCTGTAGGATCAGCCAGGAACCATGGCAAACGTGCTAAGGGCACCCCAAGGTGCAGGAGCCCTGCACGGTGTGGGAATGACGTGGTGCTGAGGCCCTACCACTGCGTTGGTTGTGCTGTGCTGGCACATCAAAAATCCCCATTTCACAGCAGTGCATTGGCCATCAGAGCTGCATCTGCCACTGCAAAATCCGAGAGGGTTTTATACCATCCCCGGTAAGCCCAGGTGAGTCTTTGCTATGGCCCTGAACGCAGCTGAGTCGAGGGAAGGACTCCATCCTTGAGCAGGTGTGGGTGAACACCTGTAACTGCAGCACTGCATCCAGGTCTGGGGTCCTCAGCACAAGAAAGACATGGACTTGTTGGAATGGGTGCTCCCAGCATGAAGATGCTGCCAGGGCTGGAGGGCCTCTGCTCTGGAGGCAGGCTGGGAGAGCTGGGGGTGTTCAGCCTGGAAAAGAGAAGGCTCCAGGGACACCTCATTGCAGCCTTTCAGTGCCTAAAGGGAGCTCCTAAAAGAGGAGGGAGAGTAACTTTGTAAAAAGGTAGACAGTGATAGGATACAAGGAAATGGTTTAAAACTAGAAGAGAAGAGATTTAGATCAGATATTAGGAATAAATTCTTCCCTGTGAGAGTGGTGAGACCCTGGCACAGGGTGCCCAGAGAAGCTGTGGCTGCCCCATCCCTGCCCCAAGACCAGGTTGGATGGGGTTTGGAGCAACCTGGGACAGTGGAAGGTGTCCATGAACTTTCAAGGCAGGGGGTAAGAACAAGATGGTCTTTAAGGTCCTTTTCAACCCAGACCATTCCATGATTCTGTGACTCTGGATTTGGTGTCTGGCCCTTGCTGGCTCTGTCCAGGCACTGGGCACAGCTCTGCCTCCCCTGCCCACAGCAGCTCCTGTGCCGACAGCACCATCAGTCCTGTGAGTGCTGTGTGGATCACAGCCCCAGGGCAGCCCCTCCTGCCAAAGGCCAAGCCCTGGGCCCATCACTACAGCAGCTTTTTTTTCCACATTACTGTATCAAGCCAGAAGCTGATGCCAGTAACCCCCATCCTTACAACTTTCCTGGATGTTTGCTCAGCTTCTTGCTTCCCCAGCCATTTAACATCAGGTATGCCATGTCCACACCAGCTGGGACAGCTGGGACTTGACTCTCTTCCCAGGGATGCTTCTTAAAAACTGTTGCGCTGTGCTGGTTCTTTGCCAGCGTTGATGGATGCAACGCCCTGGTTTACTGGAAATTCAGCGAGACAAAGTGCAGGGAATGGCAGAGCAGGGACTGGAGTGCCTGTCACTGCCTGCAGCAGCACGGAAAGTGCCTCAAACCCTCCTCATCGACACCAGCCCAACAGACCCCTGGCTTTTTCTTGCTTAAGCTGGCTTGAGTCACAAGACCAACACCAGGAGGTTTCAGCTTCTGGCACTGGAGAGTTTGGATGGGTCCCTGAGGAGGGAGGGGGGTCACAGCCCTGTCCCCTTCTTGCACCCAAAAGCAGCTGTAGGCCCTGAGGTCTCGGGGGTGTTGGGGGCACAGAATGTGCTTTAAACTCTGGCTGCCAGAGGTGGGCATGGACATCTCTTGGAGAACTTTGGACAGTCCATCCTGTGTTTACAAACTGTTTTGGAGCAGTTAAACCCATGTGGAGATATGGGACTGACCCAAACTCCAGCCAAAGCTGGGAAGCACCATGCAGCACTTAGGACCACGGCCCTTCCCCTTCGGGGCATTTTCTTGATGTTATTTGTAGATTTTCCAGAGCTTCTGTGGAGTCCATCACCCTGAGAATCCCCAAGGCAGCAGAGCACACATGCACCTTACTTTTAGCAAGAGCTGAGCATCCACAGTCCCTCCTCCTCCTCCCAGCAAAGACTCTGAGTGGAGCTGATCATTAAACGCTGTGCAACCTCTTAGTTCACCTGGGTTTGTAAATTCCTGGATACCCTTCAGGCTTTCCTTTTTAAGAAATGGCATCAATCAGGTGATATGTTTTCATCCTAAAACCTCACCCCATCCTAGACCGTGCTGGCCTCCCCATGGCTGAGGAAAAGGTGTCAGCTGAAAAAAGACGGGTGGGAGAGGGCACAGGGAGAGAGGCTGAGCAGAATCATGGTGAATTGAACTCTTTTTCTCCTCTCTGTCTCTCTCCAGGTTTGTGTCCCACCACCCCCACCTTCCCAGAGACTGGTGTCACCCACAATAGCTTAGTTTTGAAAAGAAGGTGGATAGGTAAAGGAGAGAAGGTATAATTATGGGTGGAATCTGGGAATTTTTTTATCAGATTGTGACACTGTCGAACGCTTTCTGCGCAAAGTATATTGTCGAAAAGGCAGTGATTGTGCTTTTCCCACCACCATTATCAAAGCTCCAGTCACTCAAATCCTCCCTGTTATTAAATGCTGCTCTGCAAGTCTGCATTGTGAAGCTGAAGGATATAATCACAGGTGCCAGACGTGGGGACAGAGCTGATCCAAAGGTGTGAAAAAAAGAAAACACGAAGATGAGCTGAATAAAAACACATAAATGAGGTGTAAAAAATCAGATTACAGGGGGCAGAGAAGGTGGGAGTAAAATGAAGCAGAAAAAAAAAAATCCATTACTTAGGCTTCTTCCCCCCTCCTTTGTTAGTATAGAAGGAACTGGACAACTGCAAGTCAGCACACCGGTGTATTTGTCACTGTTTGCCAGCCCTGCTTGGGACATGCATGACTCAGGCACTTCTCTGCTGCTGCTGTCCTGCCACAGGGCCACCAGCACCAGCGCAGGGGCCGTGGTGCAGAGCCCCTGCCAGCCCAGCACGCTGCTGCCCCACCAGCAGCTGCATCCTCTGCAAAGCCGGGCACCAGCAGCACACCCAGCTGGTTGGGTGCTGTCCATGGGGCTGGGTTGGCCAGACAGCACAGGAATTAGGAATTCAAGTGTTTGAAATTAAGAATATTAACACAAACTTAGGCTCTTGGTAGCATATTTCCAATTTTTTCTGCCAGAGCGAATTGGCAAAGGGATTAGGTCTATCAGAGCTTCTGTATCAAGCAGGGGGGATGGCTGCTTGTTGCCTTCACTCATAAAAAAGCATGTTCTGGTTGTGAAGCCAAAAAATCCTTTACAAACTGACTGCTCCAGCCCAGGGGTGTCAGGCTGGAAGAGTTTGCTGTCACAGAGCTTTGTGTCTCAGGGTGTTTTCAGATCACCTTTGTTGCAGTGGACACATTCCTGCAGAAAATTCCTATTTTTATGAACTTGCATCTTTAGAAAACTTTCAAGCAGCATTAGATGTGTCCTTTGAAGACAGCTCTGAGAAACCAAATCACCCTAATTTCCTTTAGATGTGGTATCTGCAGCCGATTGCTCCCACGTCCCTCCATGTGGCCCTTGTTCATTTTACAAAACCCTCTGTCTTTTACCCCAGAGCTTGGCCACAGCAAAACTGGAACCAGTTTCCCTGCACACGGCCAGCCTTGTGCAGAACCCCCCCAGCATAAGTGTACTTACTTTGGCTTAGGCTAAGCCTGTTTGTAGTCGATGTCAATTAGGACAAAACTGGTAGAAGTGCATCTCGCAGCTGTTCTGCAAAAGGTTTGCAAAATCCTTTGAAAAATAACACTCTGAGGTCAACTGGTGCGACTCCAAACAGAGAAAGCTGGCTTACAGAAACATTCCTGGGTAGGAGATCTATTAACAGGCAAAGCAATAGGTCACCTTTTCCATGCATAAAATGCCGATAGCAAATTAATGGAGCTCAGACAAGCAATCAGCCCCTGCTCGCTGGGCAGGGATGCAGTCGTGCTTACAACATAGAAACACATAGATTTTTTTGTCCTGCCCCAAGGCCCCTGGGAAGTTTGGCCCTAGAGAGGTCAATAAGGTTGGGGCTTTTTTCTGGATTTTTTCCTGACTCTTCTCAGAGGTAAAGTGAGCTCAGAGAAGGATGTATGATCTCTCCAGAGGAATTTCAGAGCAATGATTGCTGGCCTGTTTTATGCATCAGGATAAGTGAAATGACCATACAGCTTCCTTCTGCCCTTCATAGCCACCAGTCCATCCTTCTTGCAAACATTTTTCTGTTTGTCACTCTGAGTTTCAGGGGGTCAGAGCATCACTTGTAAACTGAGCAGCACATGCATTGGGTAAGGCTAATTTTGAACACGGCAGGTCATCTCTCAAGCTAGCTTGACCTTGGTTCAAATTCCACTATATTTCAATTGTTATGGATTTTCAGTGCCTCTTTTCTGAATGGGAACCTCTGAAATGAAATACTATGAAGTGCTATAGATCTGTTTGCAAGGTTATCACAAAGGCAGACGGGACGGTTTTGCCTCTGAGAGGATGGACTACAAAGCCTCCAAGGTCTGTGAAATACTGACACTCCAGACACATGTCGTTGGTGTTCAGGGGCAGGTTTTCATCCTGACCCTCAGGCCAGCTGAAATATGCCACTGCATTTGTGTGTGCTCCCTGTCAGTGTGGTGAGCGGTGTGGGAATGCCCCCCAGCCCACGCGCAGGGCAGCAAGCGCTGCCTAAGACAGCGTTTCAAGGACACACTGAAGACTTACCTGTCCAATTTACCACTGATTTTCTGCTCTCAGCTGCAGAGCAGCAGCTACAGACTCAGTGCAGGAGAGGGCAGAGGTGTTCTGGCCCAGGAACCAGGTGCCACCCTTGGGAGGTGTTCAGGGTGAAGGAGGTGACAGAGAGCAGCTCGTGTTTCAAGCAGCACTTGGAAATCAGGTACTGTGGAGAAGAGTGGAGAACCTGCAAACCTCCAAAGCCCAAGTCACAATAAAATAATACTCATGGCTGGGACGGATTTGTATTTTTCAAGTGCCAAATGGGATGATATCCAAGTCTGTAATGAAATGACATAAACCATACGCTCACCACTGACAGAACAAAATGATTGATTTTTTTTTTTTTTTGTCCAGTTCCAAAATACATTGCTTTGGGGGCATTTTCTTGATGTTATTTGCAGATTCAGCAGGTTGGCTGATGAGGTGAGAATTGTCCAGCTAGTGCTGGCTTGGCAAGATTTACCTGACCTTCTGGGAGATACAGCCAGAGGAATCAGCAGTGTTGACATTTGTTGGTGAACATCTACAGCCACATGGTTACACTGCCTTGCACAGTTCTGGGTATAACCAGGGAGAAAAATACAGTGGAGTTTTTGGTTAAGGTGCAGACTTCTGCTATTTAAAACTGAAATCTTATTTTGGCAAAAGCAGTATAGAGTCCATTTCTGATCTTAGGTCTGACTGTCTGGTGGAGAGCAGTAATACTCATGAACTTTTTTATCCCAGGGTGTTCATGCTAATATGCAGAAGTCAGAAGCAGGCGAGATTTATCCATTTCCTTTCAGGTGTTTACAGCTGCAGATTTCAATGAGAAAGCTCTTCACCAGCTTTAAAAAGAACAATCAAATAGTGTAGCAAGGGGCTGATTGCTGCTCCATGGGGAACTGCTGCACACATTATGGACTATCTGCCTCACACAATAATGACAGACAAGTAGATGACCTTTCTATGCTAATGATTTGGCTCCTCGATGAATTCATCCTATGTGATACAGGCAACTTGTCTTTGCTCAGTGATGGATCATGTCATGGGATCCCAGAGCTTTCGTGTGTTAGATAATGTTCTGTCAACACAAACCCCTGAGAGATCGTCCCAGATGTTCTGGATGACAATTAAGCTCTCTTGAATAAAAGAGATGGTGCCTAGCAAGTTTCCAGGAGCTGATACACTTCCTGAAACAGAACTGGTCACATCCCAGTGGAAATGTTCCCTCTCTCTCCTGGCTGACCTGCTGCTCAGAGCACAGAGCATAAGTGCAGTAACAGGGTTAAAAATCCACAGTAAAATGAACTGGAAAATATTGATCCAATTTAAAGCTGCATTAGGAATGCCCAAATCACTGCATCCCAGCATTAACTAATTTTTAAATATCTAATGGTTTTATCTGCTCTGCTGCACTTCATAATGACAAATAAATGTGTTAGTGCACACAGCTGCAGAAATTTTGCTTCCCTATACCAAATACAGACCCTGTACCTGCCCTATCTCACACATCACAGCTCTGCAATAAAGTGCAGTCTGAGAGAGAGTAGGATTGGGATGCACAGCTTATTTCCAAGAGGATTTGGGTGCCCAGCATTGTACCTTTCCTACCCAAGGGCTGGTCTCATGGCTGCTGTACACCAGGGCAGCATCCCCCACCTTCCCAGAGGAAAGCCAATCTAAAGCAATTGAGCCTCAGCCCAGATATTACAGGTTACACTCGTGTTTACGTACGAGTTGCAGATGAAAATCAGAATGAGGGCGGTAGAAGACACAATAAGAAATGTTTCCTGTGTAAAGACTTTCACCCTGGCACGTAACTCTTTTGCAAATGCTGCAAAATGCTTGTGTTTATAACCTGCAGGGCAGGCTCCACCTGCACCACATTCATGGGACAAACTGGTGTCACCAGTTTTGTCCCCACAGACAGGAGTTTTAATGCAGCCTTGGAACTGTGAGCTAAACCAACAGGCACACTGCCCCACTTCAAATCAATGTGGTCCTGCAAACCCCTTTCGCTCAGCCCACTTCTGCAATTTTTTTAGTATGTCCTACTGTTTCTGTTGTTTCCTCAGAGGGCTCATTTCTTTTAGCAGATGCTAAACCTTGCCTTGATTTCATAGAATCCCAGGTTGGAAGGGACATCAGGGATCATCCAGTCCAACCTTTCTTGGCAAAAGCACAGTCTAGATGAGGTGGCCCAGCACTCTGTCCAGCCAAATCTTAGAAGCATCCAACGCTGGGAAATCCACCACTTCCCTGGGGAGATTATTTCAATGCCTGGTTGTTCTCATTGTGAAAAATTGTCCTCATGTGTCCAACTGGAACCTCCCCAGGAATATCTTGTACCCATTACCCACTGTACCCTCACCTTTTCCATGTGACTCCTTGTAAAAACAGAGTCTTCATCTTCTTCATAGCCACCCTTTAAATACTGGGACATGGTGGTAAGGTCTCCCCTCAGCCTTCTTTTCTCCAGGCTGAAGAAGCCCAGCTGCCCCCTCACATGGCAGCTTCCCCTTCCTTGGATCATCTTTGTGACCGTTTTCTGGATGCTCTCCAGCCTGTCCACAATTTTTTTCCACAGCGGGGACCAAAACTGAGCAGAGTCTTCCAGGCGTGGCTTGGCCAGTGCTGGGTAGGGTGAGATAATGACTTCTCTCTCTGCTGGTGGTGCCCTTACTGGTGCAGCTGATCCTGTTGCATTTTTGTGGAGCTATTTACCACCACCCTCTGGGTACAGGACCTGGGGACTGCTGACAAGTTGGTGTTCATCAAATCACATTTCTGTTTCCCACAGCAAGACCCTGCAATCCCCATGAGATCACCAACAGACTGCTGTAGATGCCAGAGGAGTGAGATAATTTATCATTGTGCACCACCAGACCAAACCATGAAGTCTTGAGGAATCACAGGCACTTCAGCAGTCAAAAGCCTCAATCTGGTGGGCACCCCCACAGTCCTCACAGCAGTTTGAGGGTTTTGACCCCATGGAAAATGCAAACTGCTGCTTCCATCACATCCCCTGAACGGATGGAGCACATGGCACCTGGTCTGAGATGGATTTTGGGCTGCCTGGGAGGTGTTGAATGACCTCCACTCCTGTGTCTCCTTTAGGCTCCTTCACTCATTTCTGCAGACAAAAAGCTGTCCTCAGGCTCTCTTGAGGCATCCTTATAATCACATCCATCCTTTTCTCATGGAATCCCAGAGCCTCCCAGTTTTCCATGAACCCCATATCTCTAGGGCAGACTCTCACAGCACATCCCTGCTTCGCTTAGTAGCTCCTCTAGCCTTGACCTGACACTGAACCTTGCTGGTTTGCCCCATTTCTGGCTATCCAGATCTCATTCTGCCTTTCCAAATTCCTGCCCATCACCATCTTTCTGCCTCACAAAAAAAAATCCCATGGTGTCCTCTGGGGTCATGGGGAAAATAGATATTCTTTCAGGGCCTGACAGGGAGGATGTGAGAGTGGTTTGGCAACATCCTGCCTGTAGTGTGCTCCTCCCATAGTGTCCTTTCACTGCATGGAAATCAACATCCACAGAATTATTGTCTCTGGTTTTTTTTTTATTATTATTGCTCTCACACTGCATTTTGAAGAGATTGTAAGGAGTTTAGCCCCCATCAGTGCTTTGCAGTATACATTTTAATCTGGGTGAATACACAGAACAGACATTTTGACTGCATGAAGGTGTCACAGTGAGGTTCAGCACCTCGTGTAAGACATTATCTCCTCTGATGATTTCAGGAGGACCAGGCTGTGCATAGAAAAGGCATTAACTGGTGTGGGGCTGCTGCTTCCCAAAATGAGCTGCACACCCTGGGTAGATGCAGGTCAGACCTGGGGTGATGCAAACCAGAGCTGTGCAAATTACCCCAGCTGGAAACCCAGCCCAGGCTGGGCTGAGGTGATGCTGAGGGGATGGGATTCCTCCTGCAGCCAAAGCTCTGAAAACCAGAGGCTCTTTTTTACCTCATTCAGCAGATTTAAACCACTGGTGACCATTTTTACAGTGGGTGTGGTGAGGCCCTGGCACAGGCTGCCCAGAGAGGTGCTGGATGCCGCATGCCTGGCCAGGTCAGGATGGACAGGGCTCTGAATTTAGTCTTTCTGCTTTTGTTTAGATCTCATCCAAACTATGGTGGGACAGCTGGGTAAGTGCTCCTCAGGAATCAGTGTCCTCAGCTCAAAGCTGAAAGCCTTCAGAACATTAGAACGTCATTAGAACAGGAAAATGTACCTATTGGGTTTTCTGAATGACAGATTCATCTGTTCTGGAAGAAGCAAAATTGCTAAAAGTGCCAGGAAGGATTTCAAGGTGTTTTCCCTCCATAAATTCATGGAGAATATTTTAAAAATCAAGGAAGTCTCGTATTAGGTTGATAATTTAATTTGTTTAAAAAAACATTTCAGCCCAAACAAAGTCCTAACCACTTTGTGGAAGGATGTGGTATGCACAATATTTATCACCCCCCATAAGATTTGTGCAGCCCTTGTTATTGTTGTCAGCACGGCCCAGGAGTGAAGAATATGGAAAGTGTTTCCATGTCAGATTTGGGGCACAACAGAAGAGCTTTTGTCCCCAAACTCTTGTCTAGTCCCTCCAACTCCACTAAGAGGTCTTTTTTTTAAAGAGCTGCCTTTCTGATGGACATTGTGGCATTTTCTAAATGATGCTGCACCTGTTCAACTGGGGGTGTGATATTTTAAACCAATTAGTTCCATTTGAGGAGGAAAACATACTCCTCTTTGAGATAGCTTGCTTTGATTTAATTAAGAGTAAACCCCTATTAATACATTTAATAAAGGTCCTGACTGCCTGTATGACCCAAGTCAAGTCCAACTTCCCTACAAAGCTCAGCGGGAATGGCTGCTGGGCTGGGCAGGGGTTAATCCACCTCATCCCTAAACTTGTTTGAAACTCCACTGACCTGGTGTCACTTAAACATCCAGTCCCTGATTCCCCTTTTTGCCTCTCTCTGGTTATCTACTGAGTGCCAGAGCTGTGATTCCCATGGAGCAGGACCAGCATTGCCTGGAGCCAGCTGTGCTCTCATTGCAGGCCAAGGTTAACCTGGGCAGGTTTCTGGTTTGGGAGGCTCACCAAAGCCTGCTTCTTGCTGCTGTAGAACATCCAGAGAAGATTGAATTCCCCTCAGTTTGTACTTCTACAGGACATTTTATAAAGGGTTTCAAATAGTGATGTCCCTTAGAAGGGGACACTCCATTCTCTGTGTGCTGCCCTTGCAGGGGAGCAGTGCCCTGCTCAGGCTGGGGCAGTTTCTAGGAGTTTCTGTGCTTGGGTATCAAATACTGACTTGTTCCCCTGGGGAATGAATTGGATTTGATGGCTGTGCTCTGTCTCTGAGTGTAATGGGTGAAAAACCACTCCAGGCAAGGTAATTATGGCAAATATTTCTTGTTTGTGTTACAGCACAACTATTGCGTTTCACAGCCAGGTGTCAGAGAGGGTGAGCTTTAGAGGAATAACTGGATGCTGTGCTCCAGGTTTGTTGTTAATTAACTGTTCCTTATAATGCCTCTTGGAGCTCACTGAGGGCTTTGAGGAATGGGGGAGCTGCAGGAATGATATTCACGTGGCTTCTAAGGATTGTTGTCAAAAGCTGGAGCACAGTTCAGGCCTCGTAACCGTGAGTGCTGGAGCACTGAGACGGCGTGGCAAGCTCCTCGGAGGAGAAAACAACACAAACCTATGATCTGTGTTATGGGGTCATCTGGAGGACCAGTCAGACCGAATATGATCAAAATTTAGATTTCTCTGGTGGAAAAAATTTGACCTGGCATTTTTCACAGTCTTGGTGTCTTTCCTTTGAAAGACTCCTTTGTTCTGCAGGTCTCAGGGTGAAATTTAATCATGCCTCATGTAAATACCAATTTTTTTGACTGGCTGGGAGCCAACCTTAGATCATGTAGATACTTATGCCCCTTTCCACTGCATACACACACTATGTTAAAATTATTTCTTCTTCCAAAGTGAGGAAGATCAGGGGCATTTGCTACTTCTCTGGAAACCCTGAGAGAGAAACGGGAAGGTGATGAGCATCCTTACGGCTCTGGCATGGGATGACACTGACCTTTATAGATAGGGCAGCAACTTTTGGACTCCAGGGGTTTGAGTAACACTGGTGGAGAGAGCTCACGTGCTTTTTTTGTCTCTGTGAATTGCCCAGGAGCCATTTTTGACTCAGGTTTTCAGTTGTCATAATTCTTCGGGCATTTTGACTGGAAAACTGTTACATGTCCTGTGCAAGTGTTTGGTGTTTGCAATTCAGTTTTACAGGACCGTGACTGGTCTCTTAAGTCCCACAACATCTCTCCTACTTCCACATTGTTTTAAATTAGGGAGCAATGAATAACAGACTATGAAATTTGGGGTGAATGCTAATTTAGGCTGTCTTGTGTGAAGCTTTTGTTAATTGCAGACATTTCCCTAATGCCCTGTGGTTTTCCAAATGCTTGTGAGTCACAGCCAACCACTTTCATTCACAAAAATATTTACAAGATTGGGTTTTTAACTATTTAATCAGTTCTGTGAGGGCTGGAATGCTGTTTTCTGACTGAAGTTGCTGGAAATATTCACACGCATTTCACTGGGATGTGGATCTGGCCTAAATTACTCTAACAGCATGTAGTTATATACAAATACAAAAAAAAATGTAAAGGGCATTAACTCAGAACCTTCCAAAATGAAAAGCAAATGCTTGATTAAGATGAAAAAAGACCTGGCCTCAAAATTGCCTGTGAGACCTTCAAGCCAATGTAGTTCTGGCTATGGATGTATCTTTTCCTGAGAGAGAGGAACATTTTATGTTAGTTCTTTTCTCCTCATCTCCAATATTATCTGCTGGAAAGTGTTCAAAGAGTTTGGACTTTGGAAGACAACTCTAGGGAGATGGATTAGCAGGCAGAAGGTTGGTGGGGTCAAAAAGACAAATTATTGCATTGCCTTGTGCCCACTGCCACTCTCAGCTGTGCATCTGCACATGTATGTCCATTATATACCAGAGTATTGCATTTCTGCTCTAGGAAAACTCTTCTCTTGTGTGATTACGCTCATGGAACAATGGCATGGGTTGGATTGAAAGAGACCTTCAGGATTATGTAGTTCCAACTCCTCTGCCATGGGCAGGGACACCTTCCACTATCCCGGGCTGCTCCAAGCCCCATCCAACCTGGCCTTGGACACTCCCAGGGATGGGGCAGCCACAGCTGCTCTGGGCACCCTGTGCCAGGGCCTCCCCACCCTCACAGTAAAGAGTTTGACACCTTCTAAGACCTAATCTAATACTCATCTCTGATCAGTCTCTGTGAACAACTATAACTACAGGTAATGGGTAAGACTGACTGATACTGACAATTTGGGATTTTTTTTCCAAAGGCAGCATAATCTACATTTGAGCAGCAAGGCTGGGGTGCTGCTGGTGAGGCAGGTGCAGGCAGAGGAGGGGAACCTCGTGCCAGCCCAGTGCAGGTGAGCAGGGCAGTCCCTGGGCGATGCTGCAGCTCTGGGCATGGGAGGCACTGGGCTGCTGCCCCCAGGAGGGCTTGGAGGTGGCTTTGGTGCCTTAAATCCAGGGAGGAATCAAGCCTGACACACAACTGCAGACGGTTTAGGGAGTGCCTTGCGTGTCACTGCAGGCTGTCCCCTGCCAGGCTGTGCAGGGGCTGCTCCCCCACCTCAGCCTCACCTTGCACTGCAGAGAACACTCATCCTGTTTGGGCAAACTGCAAACTCCCGAGCTCCTCTTTATTGAAACCATCAGGCTTGGCTCAAATCTCGGGTCTCAGAGCAAAGCCAATGACTTCATCCTTGGAGCTGCCTCCACATAACCTTTGCTTTCACGGATCTATTAGGAAGCTCCCCGGGAGGGAAAGCCCAGCTGCCAAATAAATCACACATTCCCTGCAGAGAGGTGTGAGATGCTCAACAGGAACACGAGCTGCCTGGGAGGAGAGAGATGGGGGATCTTCTGCACAGATTTTTCAAGCTCCTCCAGGCACTGGCCGGGCCAGATCCTCTTGCAGAGCCCATTTGATGTAAATGCACCAGTGCAGGGGAGTTCTGTTGCTCCACTCCCAGTGAGGATTTGGCCAGAGCCTCTGTGTGTGGTGGGTAAAAAGGACACTGTAGTCAACTGTGGGACTTTTTATTTTTCTTTCTAATTAAAAGCAGACATTTTCATTTTTAAAAAACACTTTCAGTGGGAAGCCATAGTTTAGTTTTAGAATTTCCCATTCAATATTCCCCTAATGCCTGTGAAAAGATTTGAGTTGCAGGTCACAATTTGAATCTTTACAGACAATTGGCTGGGGAAGGACCTTGAGAAACACAGGTATAGATTTGCAGAGCTTGGGGTAGGATGATATGGGGAAGAGAAAAGCTAGAGATTGAGAAGTTTTGCTCCAAGACAGGGTGGATAAACCCTCCATTATCCTGTTTCTTTAAAGATGGATGTTTGAGCATCAGTGTTGCATGATCTAGGGGTCATGTCAGCAACCCGTAATTCAGGCTTGGTTGGACCAGAAGGCAGAGTTCCATGTGTATCTCCTTGTGTCCTCTGTGTTTCATCTGCTGGAATGACAGATCTGTCACCAAGAAAAGGGACCCATGGTGCTGAAACTCCTCTCCAAGCCCTGTCTTTGTTGTCCAGCTTCAGCAAAGGCAGAATTGGCTGTGAGTGTGACACCAGCTGCCAGAGGGTGCTGTCCCAAGGTCTCCTTTCCAGGGGACAGGGTGGGGGTTTAAATCCCTGCTGCTGTGCCTGCAAAAGAGCAAGGGCTTGGCTGGAATTGCAGGGGTTGGTTTACATCTGTCTCCTCCTGAGAGGAGACTGGGGGAAGGAAAATGAGATGTGAAACTTGTCTCATTTGTGCATCATTCAAGACTTATGTCAGAGAGTTTGGACAGTGGGATGAGACTTTCAGCCTTGGGGCCTCTATTTAAACTAGACCAGGTTTCTTTGCCTAAAAATGTGTATGTTGTCAGATCAGGTTTCTGGTCCAGGTTTTCCCTTCAAGATTTGCAGTCTCCAGCTACTTCAGAAGAAGACACAAAAATGGAATAATCTGATGCCACTGGGTTTTATATCCCTCACCCCAGCTCCCGTGAAAACTTCATTACTTTTGTATCAAAAATGAGAAAAACTTGCAGCTTCCACAATTTTCACTGGTTCAGATTCTTCATCTCGATGAACTGTCAGTCCTAAAAAGTTTCCCATCCTTTGGGCTTTCCCCATGCCCGGTTTTGCTCACAGTTCTGTGAGCTCCTCCCGCTGCTACTGCAGAAAATGAACTGGGGGCTTGTGTTTAATGCTTCAAGGGAAGGTGTTTCTGCCTTGCTAGCTGTGATCCCACAGTGCCGATCTGCAGTCCTTGGGGAACAAGGGCAAAGAAAGGGTGATCTGTGCTGTTGAACATAAGTGAGATTAGTAGGTAGTTGGGCAAGTCAACATAATGTTTGTCCTGGCATGAGGGATTTGATGCTGAAGATACAACCACCCCCAAGGAGGCCGGGCTGCCCCAAGCACTGCAGCAGATGCTGCTGGTTCACAGCCCCCAGGTGAAATGAAGGCTACCTGAGCTGGTCCATGTGCTCTGCATCTCTGCAGCTGCTCTGCTGTGTCACACAACAACAGGAGTGCCATGGGCACCCCCTCACAGCTGAAATGGGGACTGAATGGGGACTTGTCGTGGCTCTTCCTTTCCAGGCTGCAGCACAAAGCTCCCCATTTATGTGCTGTGGCCATGCTGTCAAAGGATAAGTAATCACTTTCATACTTACTGAGCTGCATGGTCACCAAGGTGTAATATCTGATGGGCAACAGATGTCTGCTTTCTTCCAGAGTTTACAGCCTTGTATTATTGCTGTTATTTGCTCTGGCTCCATGCTGCCGGGGACGGGAGGAGGGGCAAGTGCTGATGCTGCCTGCTGGATGAATGGCATCTACAGTCTTCCTTTGGCTTTGGGGGCGTCTGTGTTAAGTGTTGAATCATTCCCAGTGCTCACAGATCCAGCATCTCCTCAGAAATGCAATCGTGTCTCCAGCAGTGGAAATTCCTGGTTTATTCAGGTAGCCTTTATCCAAACACAGCTGCATTCAGCTAAGGGAGACTTGTTGCATTTCTCAAATGTCCCTGTGCCTGCACAATGCTACAGAAGATAAAACAGCCTGGGGATAAGATGAGAACCCTGTCTCCTGAGGAAGCCTCTCGTGGATATGACACACAGCACTGCACGAGCTGTCGGTGTTCAGGGACCAAGCAGGGGCTGTGCCTCCCATGGTGTCAGCAGCACTTCAGGCACAGAGTGTTCTGCCTCATCTTGCTTGATGGAGAGAGTCAGGTGGTGCCTCTGACTCTGCTCCAGTGCTGCTGCATCCTTTCTGCTTTTGAAAAAGTGTCGTGCAGCTGTAAAATTCCACTTCGATACCCTCCAGGAAGCCTGGCTTAATGCCTCACCTGAAGGACATGATATGAGTCATTAAAAACAATTTTTAGAAGTCTGGAGATGACCTATGGGGCTCCAGGAGACTGACTCCCGTGTAGCAGCAAGCAGGCAGTCTGTACCTTCCAGCTCTGAGCAAGTTTGTACCTTCCAGCTCTGAGCACCACCTTGTCAGGCTCTTGGCACAGCAGTTCTGCAGTGGAGAGGGCTGTGCTGATCCTGAGCTGTTCCAGGATCTCCCACAGGAGCTGATGGGCAGCAAGCTACAGGGACAGCCGTGGCTCAGACAAAATTCAATCCAGACCCTGAGCCAAATGCTTCCTGATGGCTGCTCAAGCTACCCCCAGCAGCACTTTAAGCTCTTTGCCCCACATTTCAGGAGTACTGAACTCTCTGCTCTGATATCTTCTGTGCAGAAAAAATATTTGAGCTGCCTGCAGCAGGACCCTGATCTGCAGGGTAGCCAGGGAAAGAATGGAGACGTGTGGCCTGGCCTCCCTCCCCTCCTCTGGCTGTCTGAGTGCTGCAGGTACTGCTGTGACAAGGGCACACCCAAGAGCACCCAGCAGAGCCACTGTGGAGGTGGCCTGGTCCCTTCACACAGTTTCTTCTGGGATTAAAACTAACAGGCAGGCTTTAAAAATTCCTCTGCCCTCCGCTGTGGGTGCTGTGGCACCCAGGAGCTGCACACCCACCTGGGGCTTGGCTGGGGCTCCCCTGGCTCCCTGCTGAAGTGCTCAGGCTCACACCCAGCAGCCTCTGTCCCTTCCCAGCCCTACCACCCACAGCGTTACCTGCTGCGAGGGATCAGTCAACATTTCCTGTATGGCAGCCACAGACAGTTTATTTTGGCAGGCACTGGCGCTCTGAAACCCTCAGGAGCTGGGATGGTGATAAAGGCTGTATCCCCCTCGATGAGTTTATGATTCAGGCATTACAGCCAGAGGAAGGAGAAAGAAATGCCAGCTCAGGGATGTAATTTGGCTCCATGGAGGTACCTAAGCCTTGTTGTGCTAATACTTGTAGTAATAGGTATTAAATTGGCTCATGTAGACATGGCCCTGAAGGGCAGGAAAACAACCTCACATCTCCTTTGTAACCTCTCTCTCTCTCTCTTTCCAAGTGAAGCCCTTTCTTTACTTCAGGCATAGTGTCTTTACTGCTGTTTATGTTTTGCTGTAGCCTGGAGGTCCTCGAGAGCAGCTCCCTGTGCCAGGAGCCACGTGTTTGTTTAGGAGGGAGACCCACAGAGAAGGGTTTAAAATCTCTGTAAACACAACAGGAAAAGGAAGCATTCCCTCATTTTGCAAAGCAAGGCATTGCAGGGGGTTCAGTTGCAGTGGCTGTGGTCCTTGGTGCTCCTCTCTGTGGAGCTGTTTGGAGAAGTGGCTCCCAAATCACTTTGTGATAGGTGACCAAAGCGTGCATCAACCTCCCTGCCAGCACTGGGTTACCTCTGCATACCTGGCTATAAAATGCCTGGCTTAATCCACCTGTATTTCTGGAATAGCATCCCAGGGCAGACAGGAAAGGCTTGCCTGTGCTATCAGTGGCCAGAAACAAAATATGAACCTGCCTCTCCTGAAGCAAAATCTGGTGTTTGGCCACAAAAAAATCTCAGGAAACAGCTTTTCCAATCCAGTGCATTCATCTTTGCTGCAATCTGTTCAGGA
This sequence comes from Climacteris rufus, assembly GCA_013398175.1. NCBI lineage: Eukaryota > Metazoa > Chordata > Aves > Passeriformes > Climacteridae > Climacteris > Climacteris rufus. The sequence continues at coordinate 339,734 of VZRZ01008250.1, forward strand.
AGAGGCCTCCACAGCTACTGCCTGGCAGAAGCAGCAGCACTCTTTATTTTTCAAGATGAAAAGGCTTTTATGTAGCCCTTCTGAATATCAAGTTCCCGTGTCACAAACTCTTGTCATCATCCAGGTTAGCCTTTGAAAAGCCAAGTGCTTTCTCATTGTCTTTGTAGGCAAAACAAAAGGAAGTGGCATCTTTCTACAACCTCTGGACAAAAAGCCTCTGTGAGCTGCTGAGGTGCTGCTCAAGTGGCATCTCAGTCACAGCTTCCTTGCAAGCCTGGCTCCCTGGTGGCTCAGGAGCTGTGCATCTCATCAAACCCCTGCAGCCTCAGATTAATACAGTCAAACAACGATGGCAGTCAACAGGGATGAGCTGCCTCAAGCTGAGCCCAGCCCAGGACATGAGTGTGCCTGTCTCAGGGTGGTCTTTTTGCATTTTATTTCATTTAAAAATGGACTGCTCAGGTCCTGTTTCTTCCACAGCCCTCTCTTAGCAGGAGAAATGGGCCCCAGCTCCTTTGGTCACATCCAGGGCTGAGTGCACATCCGTGTTACAAAGGCATTTGCATCTGGAGTCTTGTTGTGACCAGATTAGAAGGTCTCCAAAGCACGAAAGTCTCTTGGTCTCTCTCCTAGGCTGGGCCTATTTCCAAGGTAAATGCAAGTATTTGCAGACAGACTGTGGAAATTAATGCCTTACCCACTCTGGGGAAGAGGAGAGAGGTCTGGAGAAATATTACAAATTCCTGGCTTGAATGGCTATTCCTGTCTTTTCCAGGGGCTGTACCCCCAGCAGGACAGCACTGAGTGACTTCAATGCTGCATTAACAGCCAGTGGGTTATGTCAGCTATTCTCCCCAGCAGAACTTTATTCTGGAGGATCTTTTCTATTAATTGCAGCCTCTCCATTTCTGGTGACATCTTCCAGAGTGAACAACAGACTGTGGGAAACCTTGGGCCATTCTGTCTCCAGAACACACAGCAGTGTGTCAGCTGAAAAGAAAATGTGCACACCTGACCTGCTCCTGCTTAACAGTGGGGAACAGCAGTTTGCTCCTTGTTACATCAGCAGAGATGTTGATGATTCAGAGCAAGGATGAGGAATCCCAGAAAAGCTGCAATCGTGATCCAAGCTTCATTAGCACGACCACCAAGGCATCCCAGTCCCTTTTCTCACCCTCATCTAGGCTGCTGGACATCACTTTCAGTGTAGGAGAGGAAAAATCCCACAAGCTCTCCCAAAATGTCATAGAATCATAGAATGGGTTGGGTTGGGAGGAACGTTTAAAGCCCATCTTGTTCCACCCCTGCCATGGGCAGGGACACCTTCCACTCTCCCAGGCTGCTCCAAGCCCTGTCCAACCTGGCCTTGGGCACTGCCAGGGACTCAGGGGCAGCCACAGCTTCTCTGGGCACCCTGTGCCAGGGCCTGCCCACCCTCACAGCCAGGAATTCCTTCCCAGTATCCCACCTAACCCTGCCCTCTCCCAGTGGAAAGCCATTTCCCCTTGTCCTATCACTATCTGCCCATATAAGAAATCCCCCTCCCTCATTTTTTTAAGCCCCTTTAAGGTACTGGAAAGATGCAACAAGGAACCCAAAGCAATGTTTTCATACTTTTTCTCCAAAGAGTTTAGGAGTGTAGAAAGTCATTGATAGATAGCCAGGGGAAGGGGGAGAGAAAGAGAGCACAGTTCATATAATCACAGAATATTCTGAGTTGAGAGGGACCCACAAGGATCATCGAGTCCAACTTCCTGTTGGTTTGGTTTGTGTCATGGATCAGCTCCTGCCCTGAACACATCAGTGTGTGTGCTCTGAGCATGGGGGCACCCCCAGGACCCCAGCTCCAGCTCCTCTGGGGGTTTTAGGGCACTGGGGCTGCTGGTGCAGCAGGACAGCTCTTCCTTCTGCTGTCAGCTGTGGCCTCACTGAAGGTGTGAGATCCATGAGGCTCAGGACAGAGGGGTGTGCTGGTGTTCCCTGGCAGTGTGTGGGTGCCACCTCAGCCCCGTGCAGGAGCTCCCACCACGTCCCAGGGGCTGTGAGGCTGCTGTGTCTGCACTGAGGCTGTGCCCAGCACCAGCATGCACAGTTCTAAATCACCCACCAGATTAAAAAGCTCAGTAATCTCCAAATGGTTCTCCTTTAGTTCAGGATGCTTTGGCCTGAAGTTTCTAAATTCCACCCCCTTTTCAGCCCACCTCTGGAGCCAGCTCGCAGAGCGGTGTAGCCAAGCAGATTCTTTGCTCCCTAGAGCCACAGGACAAATCTTCAGGAGCAATGACTGGGCCATATGTATTTCCTTCCTTATCTCCTAGCCCTCCATGATTTGGAGATCACTGCATAATGGTGGAGGAGCCTTTGTTTGAATGGTTTTCTCACACTTTAATTCTCAAAAAATAAAGGGGTTTTTTCACTTGGATTTTTTGGCAAGTCTGTTAGATATTTTTAGATCACCATGAGATCCTGGAAGTCCCTCCAACAGCAACAGGTTTGGTCCCTTCTCCTGCAAAAAAGTCTGAACAAATAATCTCTGATGTTACTGCACATGGCTTATCAAAGAGATTTGGCCTGGTCTGTGAAATATATTCTCTATTAATCTCCCCCTTACCTGTAAACCAGATGAAAAGGCATACACAAACACACCAACTGTTTGATGTTTTTCCTCCAAATCAAAAAGACCTGTCTCCATGGTCCTATTATCTCCTCTTATTAAGTATGTTTTCATGCTGTGCTCTTTTTTTTTTTTTTTTGTGCCCACAGTCAATAACAATTTAAATGATACTCTTTGATGACCTTTGTTCACATCATTTATTTCCATCTCTTTATCTGATTTTGCCAACAGGACCTAATTTGAAAGAGGCTGCAGTTCAGCGGCAGGAGGGATTTAAACACTGTTAAGACTGACATTTTCCCTCATCTCACATCCCGTGGGGTACCTGATTGCAAATTTATAATACACCAGAGGTCTTGCCATCAGAAGATACAGACTTACAGTAACAGCAACTAATTTAAAAAAGATCTCCAGCGCATCAGTGTCTGGGGCTGGTTTACACAGACTAATTAATCCTTATTTGACCTGAATTAACTCTTAATCTGTGTGAAATGAGAGAGCTTTACTGGGATATAGAAAATTTTAAAAGATGGAAAATCCTTGCAGAACAGGAGGTTTCTGCAGCTGAGTGACTTGTGGATTAAAATACTTGTTGGCTGCTGCTATGAAAAATTAGCCACTTCATTTTTTTTCCTTTTCCCACCCCCCCCCC
>VZRZ01008250.1:346305-410050 GCA_013398175.1 Climacteris rufus
TGAATGTGAGTGTTGCTGTTACTGTGAATGTGAGTGTTGCTGTTACCGTGAGTGTTGCTGTTACTGTGAGTGTGAGTGTTGCTGTTACTGTGGGTGTTGCTGTTACTGTGAGTGGGAGTGTTGCTGTTACTGTGGGTGTTGCTGTTACTGTGGGTGTTGCTGTTACTGTGAGTGTTGCTGCTACAGTGGGTGTTGCTGTTACCATGAGTGTTGCTGTTACTGTGAGTGTGAGTGTTGCTGATACTGTGGGTGTTGCTGTTACTGCGTTGCAGCCTCCCAGCCTCGGGGAGAGGCGTTTCAGAAGATGCCACCACATGACACAGCAGAAATGTCACCCTCCCCAGTCAGCGAGCTGTGGAAGGCCTGAGGTAACCATTTAAAGGTTATCCAGTGCTGCTGGTATCTCTATTTTCAATTACCCCCACTTGTTGGCTTTAAAGTCTTTAGCATGGAAAATAAATCAATGTGCTGCTCCATCATCCAGTGATGCCTGACGTGACAGTCTCAGAAGATCACACGATTATAGGGATAAGGGCCTAGTTATAAAATGTGCGCCATTTCCCAGTCAGATCTTTGACCTCAGACTGCATTAATGTTGTGCCATTTTTAGGTCCAGTGCCAATCTCTGTCTTGCAACATATCATCACTGTAACGCCTGATTTACACTCTGAATTATGGTAATTTATTGTAATAGCGTGATTTGACCTTTTCAGTATTTCCTGTTTTTATTGGCTGGGTGTTGCATCCCTTTCCCCAGAGGTTAGTGGGACTTTGGAGTTAGAGGAGGAGGTGAACGAGCCTATGGAAGCACACAATGCTGAAAAGGGCAAAATGCAAGAGCACCTTGCTAATCCAGGGGCTGGGGAACACAGGGAAATTTAAAGGTGATATTTGTGACATCCCCCATGCCAGGAACAGAACTGACATGTTGTCAGCCTTAAGAGGAAAGGACATCTTCAGGGATGGCTGGAGCAATGTCCATGAACCCCCACACGTGCAGCAGGGCTCTGGGAAGGTCTGTTGTGCCTCAGTGCCAGCCCACGTCTCATCAGCACCGAGGGCTTTATGGTGCCAGCACAGTGCAATGCCCCTGAGAGTGGATGAGCCTGTTTTTAGAGGAAATGAGCTTTGGGAACTGAAGTGTGCCCTGATGAGGGAGCAGAAATGTAAAAGGCCAAGATAGAAGGTTCAAATATAATCCTAATTGTTTCTCTCTTTATTGCCCTCTGCCCAGAAACACTGCTTCTCCAAGGCAGGATTTGCAGGCACAGGAAAAGAGACAGCCTGCTAGCAAGGAAAAAAAAAAGAGAGAGAGAGAGAAAGAAAGAAAACCCAGAAACACTAAAATAATCCCCTACAACAAAAAGCTTTGATAAAAGCAAAGCTGAGCCTGAGGGTGATGCTACTTTTTCACCCTGTTCTCCAGGATTGAGTTTGTTCCGCAGGACCCAGCCTTTCCTTTCAGGTTTGGAGTGGGTTGTTTATTTTCTTAAGGACTGCCCTGCGGCATTCCTTTTGAAATGAGTATTTGTGCCTGGCTCTGGAAAGCAACAGCAAAATCAGGCAGCCAGCTCTTCTAACAGCCACGCTGCCTTCAAGGGAGCAGCATCTTCAGGGGTTGCTCCCAAGGAGTGGGAAGGCACTGCCGAGCTGGGCTGGGACTCCAGCCCTCCAGGAACCATTTTGGAACTCTTGCTAAGAAAGAATCGGACAAATATTGATCTAATCTTGCCCCAGAGGGGTGGTGGCTCCTGGTACACACCTTTGATGGGAAAGAAGTGTGGAAAAATTATATGTGTATTTTTAATTATATAATATTTTATATCGAGAACATTATATATAGATATATATAGAGAGAGATATGATATAGTTATAGATGATATATATAGATATATAGATATCTAGATATAAAAAAAATAACAGTATAGAAAATACTTCTCTCCTCTGTAGACAGTTTGGGGGAGCTGGAGGTGTTCAGCCTGGAGAAGAGAGAGCTCTGTGGAGACTTTTGAGTCTTTTCCAATGCATAAAGAGGCCCCAGGAGAGCAGGAGAGGGACTTTGGACAAGGGCCTGGAGAATCAGGACAAAGGGAAATGGCTTCCCTCTGGCAGAGGGCAGGGTTAAATGGGATATTAGGAATAAATCCTTCTCTGTGAGGGTGGGGAGGCCCTGGTACAGGGTGCCCAGAGAAGCTGTGGCTGCCCCATCCTTGGAAGTGCCCAAGGCCAGGTTGGACAGGGCTTGGAGCAACCTGGGATAGTGGAAGATGTCCCTGCCCAGGGCAGGGGGTGGAACAAGTTGGTTTTTAAGGTCCCTCCCAACCCAATCCGTTCTGTGAGTCTATGAAGAATAAAGAAGCAAAGCTGAGAATGTCTGTCCTTGGAAGTGGGGGAACGGTGTAGAATAGGTTGGAAACACAGTGGGACTGGGCTCACCCAGTGCCTCCCTTAGACAATTGTCACAATAATCATGAATTACAGGAGCATGAATTTTGCTCCAAACCAGAGGCAAAACTAACAAATGTGCCTGGAGCAGTGCTGGTGGCAGCGTGGTCCTGCTGAGAGCTGCAGGCAGAGGGAGGGGCTGGTGCAGGCAGGGCTGCAGCTGCAGCTGGAGCTGCGGCACCGCTGGCCCGGGCGGCAGATGGAGGCCGGGGTGATGGATGAGCAGTGACATCAGGGGAGACCACAACGTGTATATTGTGCATCCGTGGGATTGTATTTCCAGGTGATTTGTTTTCTCTTGAGCCATCCAACTCATCTCCTTCAAAGAGTTAATTTATGGTGTTTACCCAAAGTGATGGGTCCAGGGCAGGAGACAGGGTGGAGTTTCCTGGTAAAAGGTCTCCCTTCTGTTTTAGCTGGTGGACACACAATTCTTCTTGCTCTGTGTCTGCACCAGGTGTTCTCTAGCAGGCAAACATCCATCATTTCCAATTAATCCCAAAGGCCATTTCCATTACCCCTTGGTGGAGCTGACTGGAAATAACAAAGTTTCCTAGTTACTGAGCTTCAGTAAAATATTCTGAGTATCTCATACGAGATGACTTCCTCTTAATACCAGTGAGCACTTTGTACCTCCCAGACAATGTTTTATTTCATTGTCTCTAATGGGATTGTACTCCTAGAGGCTGAGTTCCTCCCCTGGCTTTTCCCAGCACGCTTGCACTCAACAGTTACACAGTCCCTGGGCTTTAGCTGACACTTTTCCACAAGTCATGACCCAAGGTACAACGCTGGTAGCAGTTACATGCCTCTGAGACTTCTGGCCCTATATCAAATCTGATTAAAATTGCTAGCTGATCTCTCCTAATGAGTACTGGTACCTTAGTACCTCCCTGGTACCTGGATGCATTTAAGGTGTGAAAGAACATTTTCAGAATGGTCTTTGATCTGATCACACTGAAGCACTGGAAGAAGTTTGTCCTCATGGAGAAAGACTTTCTGCCCTGTAAAGTGTATTTTGGGCTTGCACTGCATAACAGCCTATCCCAGGAAGGAAAGGCAGCTGAGCAGGGCTGGTGGAACTCAGGATCTGAGGTTTTTTCACTGATTTCCTCAATGACTTGAGACAAGTTTCCTTCGTTTTGATGTTTGTTCACCTTAAGTGTAGCCAGGTCAACAACAGCCAGCTGGGATTTGATAAGGTCACTCATGTTTGCACAGGTCCCAGGGGGGCTGATTTGGGACTTCATGGGAAATTTTCTGGTTAAATTAGAAGGGCAACTGGGAGTTTTGCTACAGAGAGCTGTTCTGTAGGTCCCAATCACTGCCTTCAGAGCTGGCCAGACCCTCTCTAAAGGGTGAGTAATTAAAATACAGTAGATGCATACTGTGATTGTGGGCGGTCAAAATCACTGCCTGTTGGAAGGGAAGTTAAACCAGAGGTGGGCATTCCCAAGTTCTCAGCTTTCCAAGCAGTCTTTAAAAAAAGAAACCCTACATATAGTGTAATTTCATTGTACATTTTCAATCCATTCAGCCAATTCTACAGCCAGAAGCACACACGCTCTGTACACACCATCACCTTCATTAGTTTGATATGCAAATGGTTACTTAGAAATACTTAATATCTGCAGCAAGTGGTTTCAAACCACTCCACACAGAGGCACAGAGCTCTGCAAACACATTGTGTACGCCGGGACCTTTGCAAACAGCTCCTTTCAAGCTGCCACTCGCATTCTGCTTCTGAACTGGGATTTTGCACAAATATTTTTAAGTCATTGTTTTAACATTTTCACGCTTGCTTTTCAAGTAGATCATCCTCTGTGATCACAGACAATGGCAACAATTGTTCACTGGTCTCTTACTCTAATGGAGTCAATTTGCTTTGCTGGGATTTCCCTCTCCCCTGCATTCAGCGTTCAGGACCAAACAGAGTGAAGCGGATCTAATTAACTTTTCTCAAGGGTATTGACTGTCTGCAAAGGAAGAGGAAAGCAATGAGGAATACATTATGAGAGCCCATTCATTGCCAGCTCGCACACAGGAGCACATCTTCCTCTTGCAAAAGCAAGGTTTACACAAATTTCCTGATTTGATTGCATTTCCTGTTGCATAGAGGCACCAGGGGCTGTGTGAACTCCTACGGGTTCTGGAGAAAGAGTCAAAAGGAAATAAAGCAGAAGTGCTTTGTAGAAACAGTGGAAATTAGAAATTCCTAATTAGCCTTCATTCATTAGGAGGATGAGGAATGAGCTGTATTGTAGGTGGTGTGTTACGTTCTCTCCTGTAAGATACAGAAACTGAGCCTGACTGAAGATCAGATGCTGCCTTCATCCCCCTGGAGCACTGGGGATAGTGAGGAGTTCCCACCCATGCAAGGCAAGTTTGGAAAATCATGTAGACACAAGAGGCTGGGTCTGGCAGGCAGCTTTGAGGGGGAGCTGCTGCAGTGAGGGGAGTAGGAGCAGGGAGGCTGGGCTTGCCAGGGTGCCACCTCTGCCAATTCAGCTGGAGGGGGTGACAGGGATTTCCATCCCTTTGGCTTTGAGTGGGGCTAAAGTCCAAAAGTTCGTGTTTGCATGATTTAAAAAATAACACCTAAACTCAGTGCCTCAGTTTCCCCAGTTGAAACCTTAGAGGAGCAACATAGGGACACTCAAGGATTTAACTCTTGGATGTCGACCCACAGCACCTCATAATGAACTGCTCTCTAGAGACTGATGGCAGCAGGACAGACAGCAGTGCCCATCCCTGTGCCAGGGTGATAAGAACATCCCTGGGCAGATGGGTCATACCTGTGGTGAGGCAGCAGCACCTTGTTAGATGGCTGTAGCCTTCATTTCTGACGGAGTGATTGCCAGAGAATTTCTTGTGAAAGTGGCCATAAAGGTGCCACAGGCATTGTCACCTTGGGCTAACAGGAATCTGTGTTTGTGACTGAAAGCCACTGTCAGCTGTTGATACAAACTCAAAAGGATTTTCCAGGTAACCTTGACATTCTGGTGGGAATATTTGCTTGCAGGATGTGCAGGATCCTCACATTGTCACAGGGTCGCCTCTGCTTTGGAGACCTGGCCCTCTGAAGGCAGGAAGAAGGAGAGGCAAGCTGAAATAGGGTTTCTTTGACTCTGTGAACCCTTACCTCTCTCTCCTCTGAAGCTTTAAGCAGTTAGTAAGTCCTTCTGACCACTGTACTAGGACAAGATAAACGAGGATGGTGTGTCAGTCTAGCCAAGGTAGCCTGAGCATCTGGGAGCTATTTTCAAATGTCAGAAGTTAACAAGTCACTGGCTCTTCTGCTAAATTGAAATCCTTTCTGAACGTCCCCACTTCTGATACAATGTGTTGATTGTCATCTTTATTATACCATGTGCAAATAAATACATAATAGCATCCTGTCAAAATGCATTGCCAGTCAAATTGTACCCATAATCTGGATGTCTAACACAATCTCAGTGCTTCCTAACAAATACATTTCCCTACCAATTTCAGCAGGATGAGAACCCTGGTCTGGCAATTTATTCAGAAGTAGGGCTGAGAGGGGGAGAGGATCAGGGGTGGGGAAGGAAGAGGGAAGAGACATTGTCAGCACCTGCGTCAGCACAACATCAACTCAGATTACAGGAGACATTGAGAGTATAACCAGAGCAGAATAACCCTCATCAGTGCTCCCAAAACATGTTGCTGGTGCAGCATCACCTGTTTAACAACAGGATGTTCTACAAGCCTTGAAACTCCCCTGTGTCTTAACACCTTCTCTTAGGAAGGCCAGGCTGGGTACTAGGGAGCTGCAGCAGTTGCACTGTTATTTGCATTACACCAAGTCTGTGTGGGCTCTCAGTGCCTCCAGCCCTCTCTGCTCCCCTGGGTGATGTCCTGCTCTACAGCCCATGGGGCTGTTCCAGAAACAAACGCTGGCTGTTTGCTCAGGCAGCAGAAAAGTAAGAATCACACTGGGAAACAGAGCAGTGATGGATGGGGGTGTCTGCCTGGTGTAGGATCGGAGCAGAGCATTTCACTGGAGAGTGTTTCAGCAAGGTGCCCCAGGGCAGACAGACCCTGCCCTGTGCTGCCTCTCCTTGAGCCCTCAGCACTAACTGAGGTGGTGCCACACTGAGCTGTCGGCACTGGACCACCAAAATCAGTGGGGGAAACCACTGAGAACAAGACTTTTCTCAAAGGACAAAGGCAAATAGTAACAGATCACCCCTCACTACCTTTCCTCAAAAAATACAAAATATGTTTGCTTCAGCAAAGTGTTTTATGGTTCCCACCTCATTCCTGCTGGTTTAACAGCTTTTGCAGCTCAACCTGCTGAGCCTCCTGTGGGAGGAGTGCCCTGGGATTGAGTGGCCAGACAGGCTGAGTTGTGACCCTGGAATGGTTCAGGAGCAACAGGGGCTGGAGCCCTGAGAAAAGGCAGATATAACAAGAGAAGCATGAAGCAGGTGCTGTGTTCTCTTCCTCTCTGCTGGGGTGAAGGGATTCATGTGCATTAGCAGGAGCAGCTGCTCACACCAGCGTGTGTTTACACCCTGTTTTGCCTCTGTTCACAGAAGTGGTGCTAAATTAATCCAAGACACCTATAGCAGCAATAGTTACTAAATGCAATAATTACCTGTATGCTAAAGTATGCCCTATTTACATTCCAATATATTCAGTTCAATATGTTGTGTCACTGCACTTAATAAATAGAGCACAGGGTGGTTTATAGGCCAGGGCTGTGCTTTTATCAGCTTTCCGCTGTGGTTATCAATGAAATCATTAAATAATGAACAGATTGGCTCAGCTCTATCAAATGACAATCTCCAGCCCCATACATTCTGTAATTTGTGCCCTGTGTGCTGGGAGGCTGCCTGCTCCCCTCTCTCTCCAAGCACCAGAGCTGGGAGAGGTGCTGAGTGAAGCTGGAGTCTGCTGCACAGCAGAGCAGGGGCTTGGGATGTTCATATGATGATCTCTCCATGCCTGGGCAAGCAGAGCTGCAGCCCCACTCTCTAGACTCCATTTAATAAGAGTTTTACCCTCAGCAACCCTTTGGGTTCCTTTTTCTCCTATAGGAACCTTAATTCTAACACCAGTAAAAGCACCCAGGAGAATTGTGTTTCACAGAATCCCAGAATGGTTGGGGTTGGAAGGGATCTTAAAGCTCATCCAGATCCACCCCCTGCCATGGGCAGAGACACCTTCCACTGTCCTAGGCTGCTCCAAGCCCTGTCCAACCTGGCCTTGGACACTCCCAGGGATGGGGCAGCCACAGCTTCTCTGGGAACCTGTGCCAGGGCCTCACAGGGAAGAATTTCTTCCCAATATCCAATCCAATCCTACTCTTCTTCTTTTGTTGCCACAAATACCAGGAGGTTTTGGGGTACCAGCAGAACATGGGGACTTGTTGTGAATAGATATATAAATAAATATAAATATAAAGGTATCATGAGAGCAGTATTCTATTAGATGTTTGGCCTTTCCTTGCCTCACATATCCTTTTGGGTGGAACAAGGTGAGCAGGACTTCACTTAAGGGATATAAGGAGAAATCAATGTTTCCATGACATTGCTGTAGGAAGCTTTATTGCTCCAGGATTAACAAATGGTGAAGTGGGCTGCTCCAGGGCACAAAAACTGACATGCAAGGGCCCAAGTGTGTGTCTGCAGCCTGTGAAATGGGGTGGTGGGGGCAGCATTCCTGGTGGGAAAATGCCCTGTGACCTGCCAGCTCCAGGAGTGCCAAGGCACTGGGCACTGGGAGCACTCTGGGCACTGGGAGCACACCGGGCACTGGGAGCACACTGGGCACTGGGAGCACACTGGGCACTGGGAGCACTCTGGGCACTGGGAGCACTCTGGGCACTGGGAGCACACTGGGCACTGGGAGCACTCTGGGCACTGGGAGCACTCTGGGCGCTGGGAGCACACTGGGCACTGGGAGCACTCTGGGCACCGGGAGCACTCTGGGCACTGGGAGCACTCTGGGCACTGGGAGAACACTCGGCACTGGGAGCACACTGGGCACTGCACGAGCAGCTGCACCCAGACAGGGCTGAACCCTCTTGAGTGCTCAGGGACATTCCCATCCCCACCTCCTGCTGTTGTGAAAAGATTCTGAGAGCACAGACTGATGGAAATGTGGGTCCCCAACTCATCTGGTCGTCTTAGGCTCACCCAGCTTCACAGCCACCATCAGACAAGTTCCTCGTGGCTTAGTCCTTGATAAGTACAAGGCTGCTGCAGCAAAACCTGTCTGGCAGGAGACTAGTGCACCAAAGGTACATTTTAGAGTGCAAAACATTAATTTTTTAGGACAATCTTGCTCCTCAGGAATCCCACCATCCCCTGCTGAGTGAGTGAGGGCAGCACCTGGCGCTTGCTGGGCTGGCTCACCTGGACACTGTGCTGCTGTTCCCACCCTTCAGTGCTTTGTAAAGCACGGCAGGATGCCTTGGCAGGGGCAAAGGTGTTTCTCCAAATGCCAGTCTCCTGATCCTATGCCTTAGAAAAGCTTCACTAATTAAATTGTAGTTGCCAACAGAGAGGGTATTTTTGCTGGCAGTGAAATGCCTGGATGATCTGAGGGCCCCAGGCAAAGCCGAAGGTATTTGATCCAGCAAGATGTTAACTGCCAGGAAATATCCCAACAAGACACTGCTGTAACATGCTTAATAAAACATCCTGGTTCTCCTCTGGCACTGGGAAAGCCCAGAGACAGCTTACACCTGTCTCTACACCTCGTTCAGCTCAGTGGGCAGAGAGCAGGAGGTGCAGGGCACTGCACCCTTTGTCCATCAGGTCGGACACACTGCATGAGCCAGGGCATTCCCATCTGGACTGGCAGGGAGGCAGGTCAGAGGAAACCAGTGTTTGCTCAGCCTCTTATCACCTGGAAGTCCATGGAAGTGTTGTTTCTGATGCCAAAACCAGGGTGTACTTGAGCAGAAAATGAGCTGCTCTTGCAACTGCTGTTATTTCTTGTATTTTGCTGTCTACAGTTTGTTTCTGCTGTGATAGTGTCAGGGTGTTTTGTTGTTGCTAATTTTAGAAAGAAAGCAAAAAAGCACTTTGCAATCTGTCAAGCATTAATGCTGAGTTAGGCTAGGACTATAATCTCTCTTTTCTAATAGGGACACTGAGCCAGGGTTAAAAAACCAGGCTATGACCACGAGGTGAGTCAGTAGGAAAACACCTGAATTAGCTCAGGCTTGCAAAGGAACTTTCTGTCACTTCGTGGGGAAGGAGGACTGGATTCAGACTTTTCCCAAATATCCTCTTTAGCCCTCAGGCCTCCTCTTTCCTGCCTGTAATGTAAGTTAAAGACCTCACTTTTTTCCTCCAAGCTTTGCTCCCTTCCTCTCCTCAGAGTGCAGACCCCATCAGAGGAGTCTGGGTCTTACACACCCTGCAGGGTGCTGAGGAGCTCTGAGCTCCCCCTGCCTCCTGCAGCTCCAGGCTGGAGCCAGACCAGCAATTCCCTGGGACAATAGCAGTGCTCATGTGAGAGCAGGCTTTATCAACCCACATCATGCCAGAATTAATGGCTGTCTTAATAAAAGCAAGTGAGATCATCACTCTTGCCTTAATTTTTCCTTTTTATTGCCTTTTACATGTAGAAGTAATGATCAGCTGCTTAAATATCTCTAAAGCCAACACTTAAGGACATGTTCAAATCTCTCACTCTCCTAATGAATGGCAGTGTCATTTCAGAGGGAGTTTTAGCACATTTCTGGACCAAAAGGAGAGATTCCTTGTAGGACTGGCATCCCCACCTTTCAAGATTCCTGAAACCAGTCAAGCCCCACTAAAACAGGGAGAGGCAGTGGACCTGTGGCTGGGTGCTCAGTGCAGGCTCAGCTCAGAGAGCACATGCAGGGTTGAAGGCAAAGGCAAAAGTCTTGTGCCTGTCTGTGCAGCCCATGCTAAAATAGAACCTTCACAAAGTCCCACACACAGCTGAAGAGATTCCTTGGACTTCCCAATAATCTTTCAAGAGAAATCACCTGATTAGGGACCAAAGGCTTTGTTTCCTCTTGTTCCCCTGAAGGATTTCTAGACACTGTGGGGTCTCTATTGACAGACTCCACCCCATCATGAGCATCAGAATCAGCCTCAAATGTTATTGAAATATGACTTATATATACAGGAACCTAAATGTAAATGAGGTTCGATGTGATTCTAATTCCTAAAGACCTGTATCACTTTAAAAAAATAATTTTAGACTCTAAATCACTTCCCAAAACCACCCCTCTCCCTCAGGTGTCACTCATGAGCAGAAAAAAAAAATAGTTCCCAGTGACCAACTGTGTTTGTACTGGACTCGACAGAAAAACATGGTTTAAGGGGACAGATGAGATTTAGCCCCTCACTTGACCCCTTTATTTTTTATAATGTGTATGCCAAGTACTGGGTGTGCTGGCCCTGAACCTGCTGTGCTGAGAGGGCCTCTTGGTCATGGCTCCACCCCAGCACCTGGACAAGGAGAATCACAGAATCACAGAATATCCTGAGCTGGAAGGGACTCACAAGGATCATCTGGCCCTGCACAAGACAACCCCAAAAATCATACCAAACACCTGAGAGAATTGTCCAAACCCTTCCTGGGCTCTGGCAGCCCTGGTGTGAGCTGCTGTAAGGAACCCCAGAGCTGCTCTGAGCTCATGCTGAGAGCTGAGAGGTTTGAGGCTTCATTGTCACTGCATTTTCTTCCTCCTGCCATATGAAAAATTTATTTACTGGAGGTGTAAAGAATTTGCACTGGACTTACCCAGGTGTAGTTGGCCAGGGCAGCTGCTGAGGGACACATCAGCCTGTCTGGCAGTGCCCTGCATGTGCCTGTGTCTGCAGGGGTGGGTGCAGGGGAGGAGATCCCTCAGGCGGGGCTGAAGTGTAAGTCACAGAGTCCCAGGATTGGAAGGGACCCCAAAGATCATCTCATTCCAATCCCCCTGCCATGCACAGGGACACCTTTCTCTAGATCAGGTTGCTCCAAGCCCCATCCAGCCTGCTCAGAACCTGTCATTGCTCTGTGGTAGCACACACACAGACATTAATAGTTTTCCTTTCTCCACCTACCATTAATCTGCAACCTGTGTGAATTGTAATTAGGCTCATTTAGAGCAGGCCATGGCATGCAAAACACTCATATCAGCAATACAGTCATCCAGATTAGGTCCATTTGTCAGAATAATGGTATGGGGAAGAAGTGTGTCTTGCATAGTTCAAATGGTGAGTGAGCAGTGCAGAACTGGAATGCTCCTGTGACATCACACCCAGGACACAGCTCTTCCCCAGACCCCTGGAGAAGGTCTAGAAACCTGGTAGTGGCTCCAGTGAAGCACATCTTCCTGGGATCTCCTACAGAAGTCTCACTGGAGTTAATGAGGTTAATGAGATTATTGCTTGGCATAGCATTAGTAGTCTGCTCTCATGAGACCCCACCTGGGTCCCCACTGCATCCAACTTTGGGGTCCCAAGCACAGGAAGGACATGGGCCTGTTGGAGAGAGTCCAGAGGAGGCCGTGAAGATGATCAGAGAACTGGAGCCCCTCTGCTCTGGAGCCAGGCTGGGAGAGCTGGGGGTGCTCACCTGGAGAGGAGAAGGCTCCAGGGAGAGCTCAGAGCCCCTTCCAGGGCCTAAAGGGGCTCCAGGAGAGCTGCAAAGGGACTGGGGACAAGGGATGGAGGGACAGGACACAGGGAATGGCTTCTCACTGCCAGAGGGCAGGGTTAGGTGGGATATTGGGAAGGAATTGTTCCCTGGGAGGGTGGGGAGGCCCAGAGAAGATGTGGCTGCCCCATCCCTGGAAGTGTGCAAGGCCAGGTTGAATGAGGATTGATTCTAATATCCTTTGGAAATCCTTAGGGGTGCAAGCAGGGTCCAGGTTACTCAGGAGCTCTGTCTAGGGGCTACAGAGCCCAAGCTCACCCTGCAGGTGACACCAACAGGGTGGGTGCTAAACCTTTGTGCCACATTCAAGCTCCTTGCAGAGCTTTTCTGCTGGAGAGGAGCTTTTGACTCCAGCCCCACCGTGGCAACTCCTGTGAACCTGCTGTGTTCAACTGATGGGGTTTTTAACAGTAGTCAAGGAAAGGCTTCCAACAGGAGGAGCTAATTAATTGTTGATTGTCTGGGCTCTGCAGGCAGGGAGGGAGGAAAAGGCTGAGATCAGAAGCCCTAAGTTCACCATGTTGGTAGGAAAAGTTGGAAAGGGAATGGCTTTCAGTGAACATCTACCAGGATGTTACTGGTAACAGTAAGTTTGTTTATTATTTATGGGACAGGTTCCCCAGAGAGGTGTTGGATGCCTCATCCCTGGACACGTTCAAGGTCAGGCTGGATGGGGTTTTGAACAACAATTTGGTCTAGTTAAGTCCCTGCTCACTGCAGGGGGGATGGACTGAACAAACTTTGAAGTTCCCTTCAAGCCCAAACCTTTCTGTGATTCTTTAGGAGGGTACATGAGGGCCTGAAATGCTTCCCTCCTTCCCTTTCCCCCTTCCCTCCTGCAGTGAGGGCTGCCTGCATCGGCACTGCGAGGCTGATGCTTCCCAGCTGGGTCCCTGCCCCAAGCCAAGCCACCCTGTGCATGCAGGGGCTGTGGGGTTGGGACTCAGGGACATCTGGCAGCCCAGGCTGTGCAGCATCTGGAAAACTGAGAGTTTGCCACCCAAAGTGGGACTCAGCAGGTCTGGGATTTTTCTTCTTGTCTGTGACCTTTCGGGACGAGGTCTGGGAGGGAGCAATCCTTCCCTCCCTTGCATGCTTTTGTAATTGTGTTGGTGCATTTGCTGGGGCTGTGCTGGCTGAAATGCTGACAATTTGGGAAGGCTACATTCTTCTAGGAGGAAAAACTGGGAAAGCAGTTACATCTGTGAAGCCTCCAGCCTATCTCAGCTGCCAAAAGCTCACAGCAACAAAACCAAAAGGCGCTCTGGTTTCAGGCGCTGTTGGCCTTCCCTGCCTTCAGGAGGGGCCTCTGTGCTCTGTGGTTTGTGCCACAGCCCCTGTGCAGCCCAGACAGGCTCAGGTGTGAGGCTGGCTCTCGCTGGCACTGGTGTTTATTTTGGTGTAGAAGCCCACAGGCAGTGCTGGCTGAGAGAGAGGAGCAGGGTGATTCAGGAGCTTTGGCAGCTGTGAGGATGCTCAGCTCCCCAGGAGCCCTGGAGCAGCCCTGGCAGTGCCCAGCAGGCAGGGCTGTCTGAGCTCTGCCTTCCAGCTCCAGGTGCATATTCCACATGTTTAGCCTGTGATCCATGGGGGTTCCTTTTGAACTGCCTCACCCCCTGCCCCTTCCTTCCTCTGTCAGTCAGTGGATGCCCTGATCCTTGTGAGTGAGCAGGAGACCTCCAGAGCTGTTTATTATTTAATGCTGCATTTCTTGGCTTTCTTTTTTCTATTTGTCTCTCTGCCATTTATTTCCCCACGTTGAAGGGAACCTTGATGTGTTGTCAAACCCCTCCATGAGATATTTGATTGAAATGTGTCTCGCCTGCCTGAGTAAACCTGGCTGACTGGGAAAGGCTTTTTTGCTCTGCAAAGAAATGCAACAGCTGCTTTCATCCTCCCTCTGCCTTTCCAGCAGAAAGCAAATGAATTGCTTAATTTCAAGCAAAATTGATAATAAGGTTGAGGTGTCAAAAGCGATTACATTCCAAAGTACTCTGGAACTTTATTTATGTAGAGAGATCACGTTTAGATTTTATACATTTTTTTCCCCAATTTTTCCAAAAGAAGGACAAAAGTATTTGCTCCTTGTTGGCTGCCAGGTATGGCTGGGACAAGGCTACAGCTCATCTCCTGCTCTTGGACCTTCACAGGTCCAAGATTGTCTGGGGTTGTCTGTCACCTGTGCCCTGGCAAGGCAGGACAGCATCAGCAGCTCCAGAACCTGGAGAAACATCGACAAAATACCCTGCTTGGGCCCTATTTTATTTTTTCTGAGCATCAGGATTGAGGAGCTATTCTGCAAATGGCCTTTGCAACCTGCCTGTGTGCCTTTAAGTTGCTATAACCACGTGTGAAGCAGTGGTATTAATAATAATACTATTCACACCAGAGTCTCCTGGGCAGCTGAATGACAGGATGAATGTGGATTAATATTCCTTAGCCACAAGGGACTCGGAAGGAGCTAGTGGAAGCACAGCTTGTGAAATTAATAATCACCACCCACTTGGAGGAAAAGGAATTGGATTATAGGGACTCCAAAATTAATAGTATCCTGGGCAAGCAGAGCCTATTGAAATATTTATTGGGTTCAGCTAAGCCAAGACAGTGAAAGGCAGGCGAGGGGTGATGCATTATGTAGCCACGGGCGATGCTGAGCTGCCTTCGGTGGCCGTGGGGGCTGCTGCTCCTTCCTGTACGCCAGCAGAGTGGCACTAATTGGGCACAGGAACTGAGGGAGACCTGTCTATCCACTGATGAATGCTGCCAGGAGTGTTTATGCCCAGAATAAATAAAGCAGCAAGGGATGCTCTTGGGCGGAAACAGAGGAAGACGGGGGGGAGAGGGAGCTGGGGGTTGCCACGTGAAGGGTTTCCAGCAGGACACCTCTCTGAATTCTGGGGCCTGCCGGTGTAGGAACACTTTGATTTGATCATTCCCATGTCACTGTGTGAGGTGGGGGTGCCATGGGGTGTTGCTGCTGCAGACAGGGCAGGAGTTGGAGTGTGTGAACAGGCTCCTCTGCTCCCAAAAGCCACGTCCTACCTGTGCCAACAGGAGAAAATAACTGACCTCACTCCCAGGCACATTAAATTGGTGAGAAAATCAGTAAATTCACTGCTATCTCCCAGAGTTTCCCCAGAAGTGACTGTGGCCTCCCAGGACCCGCAGAATCCTCCAGCATGGGAAAGCTGGGAGAGGGCAACTTCCAAAAAGCCATTTGTGAGGGTAAGGTGCCTGCTGCTGACTGGGAGGGAGCTGGATTCAGTTTAAGAGGATAAATACCCTCCAAATGCTCCTTTCAGGAGCTCTGCTGGCAGCCAGGCCCTGCAGATGCCTCTGCAAGCCCCTGGATCAGAGCCGTGTGCTGTTGGTGTGAGCGAGGGCAGGGCCCTGTGCACCCAGCCCAGAGCCTGGGCACAGGAACACAAATGCACCTCAACAATCAATTGGTACCTATGGCAACAACAGCGGTCCATAAACACGAGACAGCACATGCCTTGGTTTGCAAGGGTCAAGAGCCAGACAGCAGCAGCCTGTTTATTGTAATGTCCTTTTTTATAATAGGAACCCAGGCATATGATTGGCTGGGTTCTACACCGCCCCAGTTCAAAACACATATCGTACAACAACGGGTGCTTATCTGATTGTTTTCATACTTTCCATGTGGGAGAAAGATTTTTCCCACAAGCAGCCCCAGGCAGCAAGCCTTGGGCCACTACAGGTACCACTGTCATTCATGGTCTGGAAAAACTGCTTTCACCAGTAAAGAGGGGAATTGCAGCTCTTCATGGTCCTTCAGCCCTGCTGATGCCTCTGCACAAAGACTTGGGATGGGCAGGGAAAGCTCAGAGCAGAGATGCTGCTGTGCCCCTGCCCTCTGCCTCCAGGGCTCTGGAGAGGCTGGAGACCAGGAACCCAAGTGCAGCACCACTTTGTCCTCCCTTTAATGCCCAGTCTGTCTCTTTTTGCCTTTGTGGCCTGTGTGTAGCAAGTGAGGGCAAAGAGAAGGAGAGAGGAGGCAGAGCTGCCCCACAGAGCAACCCCCGTGCACTGGGTCCATGTGGAACAGTCTCCTTTGCCTCCCTCACCCATGGAAATGCCTTTTCCCAACAGAGCCAGGGGTGGAGTGTTTCCATTCCATCAAATGCTCCTCTTCCTTGCTCCCAAATCCTTATTTCTGGACTGTTTTCATCAATGTGTGTTCAGGAAGCTCCAGGGAGAGGTCCTGAGTTCCTTACAAAAATCAGATTTCTGGCAGACCTGTATGTGGCGTGAAGATGCTGTTCTTAGCCCCGAGGAGGCTCAGCAGGTTGTGTTGATTTGGGAGGCAGCTGTGTGGAAAACAACCCCTGTACATGTCTGCAGCAATGGGCTGCCCAGGGCTGCAGCGTGCGCTCCATCCATTCCCCCATCCCTCCCTTCCCACACTTGGACAAGGCTGATAGCAGCCCCCACAGGCTCTGCTGCCAGGAAAATGAGGTATAGCTCTGCTCCAGAGGCTGATGGGACCCCCTGAGAAGCAGCTGTGGGCCAGATGCCACCAAATGTCACGGAGGCAGCGTGCCTGACAAAGGAAAGTTTATATGGGACAGCAAAGCCAGCACTAAATTAAATTGGTTGTGCTATTGAAGAGGGACACATTGCCCCTGTGAGAGTATGTCAAAGTCCTGCAAGCTCATGTGAGATGTGCAGTGAGGCTGGTGTGCTGCCAGCGTGCTGAATTACTCCTTGAGTGGGTATTTGAAAGGGTAAATCACTACAGGGGATCGTTATTTAATCAGTTTGAATTAAAGATTCCCCAGAAATACAACGTTGTGCATTAAGAAAAAAAAAAAATACCCTAACTGTGTGTTTCCCACAGCTCTGCTCTGCTTCAAGGAAATCAGTGGTGTTTGACTTAATTGTGCCTTGGGGTAACCAGAGCATCTCAGTTACAAACCTGACCCCTGATGTCCAGCGCACCCTTCGTTCCCAGAGGAGGAGGTTCTGGTGGCACATCCAGAGACGTGGCCATTGCACTGCTGCTCTAAACCTGAGTAGTTTTGCAAAACACATCTCCTGTTCATCCACCCAGGCTGCCCAAACAGGAGTTAAGCCCAGATAAGTTTGCCAGGTGAGAGCCCTCTGTGGCCACAAGCTGACAAATGGATTTGTTTTGTTGTGTTCATAGTGGGGAAGGAAACTCTGGATGCAACCCCATGCATGTCTAAAGTAAGCAGGAGCCTTTCTAGGTCAGGCAGGTGCACTGGTCCTGCTGTAGGTGTCTCAGGAAGCATCATGAAACATCTCAGTGGGAAGTGTCCAACAAGCTCCTGCTGAGAGCTTTGGTGAGAAGAATCCTCAGGGACCTGGAGTGGTGTCCAGTGGGTGCCTGTTCTTGGTTTAGAAAAGGCACCTAATGAGATTTATGAGGCTGGTTTAAAACAGAGAAGTTGCCTTGCCAACAAGACACATCTGCTACATAAAAAATATGATGATGAAGAGATAAGATGACAGCTTTGTATCCAGACACTTTCATCCCAAGGTGCCTTTATGCAACTGCTAAATATTTAATTTCTTTTAACTCCCAGCCTTGGATATTTTTAGCAGCTGGAGATGCAGGGAGCCCTCTGCCCCATATGGGTGAGGTGGAACAGGTTGGGGCAGACACAAACCACAGCCAGCTGGTCCCCAGCCTCTCTGACACTTTCCACTCTCACAGTGGCATCCAGCTGAACAGTGTTCTGTGGACTGAAGGTCTGGTTTAAACTCATTTACCTTTCAAGCTGTCTTTGATTAGGAGTTGAGGTTGATCTGGAGGAAAGATTTTGTGGCTCCTTTTGGCCAGCAGAGCTGTGATTTCCTCGGGGCAGGGCTTGGGCTGTTCCCCAGGCTGGAGTGATGGAAGCAGTGCAGTGTCAGGACAGGGACAGAGCCTGTTCTGTGTCCTCTCCTGGCTGATGGCCCCACCAGGGGCATGGGAGCCTTGCCTGTGGTCACTGCCCAACTTTCCACACTAAATCCTGTCCCTGGGAGCACAGACGTGACTTGACCTCAATACTGCAGCTGGTGGGGAAGGCAAGAGTCCTGCGTTTGAGTTTTGCTGGGAGCTGGGAAGGACAGCTTTTCTTTTCCTCTGGCTTCTTTCTTTCAAGATTTTGCAGAAGAAAAGAGTTGAAACATCAAACTAGAAAAATGCTGTTGTTGTGGCAAGTACATTTTCTTCTTCAAAATGGAAATTCTCCTCAAATTTCTTTAGCTTATATACTACAATTAATAATGTTTTGCTTTTCTTTTATACTGGTGGAGCAAAGTCTGGGGCTGTGGTTGACCAAGAGACCCTGTGGAGTGGGATCTTCAGCCAGGGCTGTCCTGCAGCCACCCCAGCGCTGGGGAGGAACAGGCACTGTGGGATGTGAGAACGCTTGTTCAATGTCAATGTCCACACTATGTGAGGGGATCATGTCCTGGGAACACCCACACTGCCCCAGGCACTTATTGGTGATCAATGGTGAAATCTGATAGAGTTAAATATGCTATGGACACTCACGGTGAAATAAATCCCACTGCTGCAGTGATGTGCCTGCCTGGGCTGTCTCTGAAGGAACACTGACATCCCTTTCCCTCCTTGAGTGCACCAGCAAGGTCAAAGGTCCCTTCAGCTGCACACCCAGAAACCACAAAGCCCTGAACCAAAACACTTCAATACTTCTGGCCCTTGAGGTTTAATTGCAGTCCTAGAGAGACAAATTACTCCAGGTGCCTGTTGTGCCTGTCCTGCCCTGAGTGCCAGCCCAGGCTGTCCCCTCCTGCACAGGTTTCCTGGGCTGGGGCTGTTCAGGCTGCAGTGATGGGTGTCCAGCTCACAGGCTGTGGGGCTGCACGTGCAGAATGTCCCTAAACCCCTGACACATGGTGTCCCAAACACAGCCAGAGTGCTGTGAGGAGGGGGGATGCCTGAGAGACAGACAGGCTTCTGCTGCCTCAGACCTTATGGTTTTTCAGAGCCATCATGAGCAGAAATGGGAATGGAGTTGAAGTGGGTATTATAGTTTATGAAGCTTCTAGTGAAGCTGGAGGCATGAGCTCTAACACCCTTTCTCTGCTGCTGCAGAAGGGAAATCTGAAGGCAGGGTGGTGAATTTTGCTTTCTGAGGGCACAAGCCCACAAGATAATAAAAAATAATAAAACAAAACCTCCAAAAAAAACCCCCAACCCCAAACCATGTGTGACCCGGAGAAGGCAGCTGTACTTCCCCACAGCACAGCTGTGGAGGTCAGTGCTTCAGCCAGACAGGAGTCAGATCTCACAGACAAAATGATCTCTCATTCTGCTCTTTCTTCTTCATCCCCCTCCAGCCCTCAAGAAATCCCTCTGATTTTTTTAAAGTTACATCACTAATTCACAGCAATGTATGCTTGCTACACCAGGAACTCTCTGGGTTAGGAACTTGCCTCCACTGTCCAGGCTGGGGTTTGGCTGCCCCTTGCAGTGCTCCTGAAAGAGCAGGACTTGGTTCATGCTGCAGAAAGCAGATTTGGGGCCAGGATGACCCAGGAGATCAGGGGCAATGGGAATGGGTGCTTCAAAAAGGTACCATAAGGGCACAGAGCCAGCCAAGGACAGCAAAGTTAATGGGATCATTACAGAATGATCTGGGTTGGAAGGGACATTAAGGCTCATCTTGTTCCAACTCCCTGCCATGGGCAGGGACACCTTCCACTGTCCCAGGTTGCTCCAAGCCCCATCCAACCTGGCCTTGGGCACTGCCAGGGATGGGGCAGCCACAGCTTCTCTGGGCACCCTCTGGCCAGGGCCTCCCCACCCTCCAAGGGAACAATTCCTTCCCAATATCCCATCCAACCCTGCCCTCTGGCACTGGGAAGCCATTCCCTGTGTCCTGTCCCTCCAGCCCTTGTCCCAGGTCCCTCTGCAGCTCTCCTGGAGCCCCTTTAGGCCTGGCAGGGGCTCTGAGCTCTCCCTGGAGCCCTCTCTTCTCCAGGCTGAACGACCCCCACTGTCTCATCCTGACACTTGATGGGTCCTAGGGCCTGGATGGGAACTGTGGATGTCATTGGTGTGAAAACAGAGCTCAGCTGTGACGTTGGCCCAGTGTCACATGATGTCACCCTGCCTGGTGCATCATACAGACCCCTCTTTTCTGCAATCCCTTTTCAGTTTCTTTCTGCTACATTTTGCACAGTTACTCCCTGTGCCCCTGGTGCCCATCCGTGCTGAGCCTGTGGCAAGGACCAGCTCACACCTCCAGTGCATGTGCTGGGGCTGCCCTGCTGCCTTTGATGTCCCCCCTGAGCTGAGCATCCAGCTGAGCACCAGCCCATCACCCCTGGGGACTCTCCCAGGGACAGTGTGGACGGTCCAGCAGCTCCAGCTGCCTGCTCAGGAAAGCACTTTGTTTGCCCTGAAGGGGGGTGAGAAAAAAATCTGGGAAAAAAAGGGCCTCTGGGAGACCTTGTAAGATTAAGCCAACATACCAAGCTGCTGAACCATGGCTGACATAGCAGGGCTGCAGGGCTGTCCCTCCCCTGGGTCCTGCAGATCACAAACACGCTCCCTGCGTGCTGGCCCCAGCCCTTCATTTCACTGCTTTGGTTCCCATCCCTCAGAACTTTTCATCTGCCTGTGACACAGAAGTTAATTTGGGAGAAAGGATAAAGTGTCACATTCTCTTGAGAAATGAACATGTAAATGGCCTGGAAGCAACATAATTTTTCTCTCTCTTTTTCTTCTCTTTTTAATTTCTTTTTTCCCTTCCCTACCACGAAAGCAGCATTAAATCTGCTCTCCTGATCTGCCCTTTCTGTAGCTGCTTGCCTGGCATCAGAGGGGATGGATGTGCCAGGGGGCTGGGGCACAGGGCAGGCCTGGCTGGGAGCTCCCAGTGCTGCTCCAGCTGGGATGGGCAATGGGAGCACGTCCATGGCACAGGGGCTGTCAGTGGGTGTGGGTGCAGCAGCACCAGCAGGACGTGGCAGCCCTTTGGGGTCACTGAGGATGCAGCACACGATGGGGCTCTCACCTCAAAGGCTCAAACATGTCCTTGGCATGGCCTCCTACCAGCAGGAACAGCAGGGAAGACAAAAAGGAAGGATTTGTGTTGATGGTTTTGGAAGGAAGGTTGCTGGTGTACAGAGACTTTTGGGAGCACAGAGTACAGGCAGAGATCAGAGGCTCCAATTATGCAGAGAAAAATACACAGCTCTAAAAAATAACCCTCCCTTAGAAAGGCTTCAGCACTGTAACAAAATATTAATGTTTAAAGATATTCCTTCTTAATATTTCAGGAAGCAATTGGAAGTCCCACAGTATAGTTCATTCTACTTTTTAAATGGAAATATTTAACTTGGAGCAACAGAGCTCACATTGGCTCCAAGATAAACTTGCCTTGGCAGTTGCAGCTCGTGTATAATGCTAAAAGCAGCTCCATCTTTGGGGTGGCATTTTTTTTAGCTCATCTTGGAGAGCCAAGCCCTGAATGAAATGGAGGGCTTGAGCAGCTGCTATTTTGCCAGTGAGTCCAGAAGCTTGTCTGAGGCTGGGGAGGAGGAAAAAGGGCTGTCTGGAGGGGGAGGCAGGATCCATATAGAAGGTTGGGCTAATTAAATCTGGAGAAGTCACCAGAGAGCCCAGTGTTTCTGCATTTTATATCTTCAAAGCTTTCCCTTGTGCAGGGCATGATAGGGAGAGGATCATCTTGACACTTTCATCTTCTCCTCAAAGGTTGAGCATTGAGCTAAATAAAGAAATAAATACATGTTGATTACACAGGGAGGGAGGGACAGAAATATCTGCTTGTTCAAACAGCTGAAGTGTCTCCCAGGGCTCCATGTGCTCTTTCTGCTCATTAATAACCATATTATTGTTATTGTTGTTATTATTATTATTATTATCATCATTATTATTTAATCTGCCAATTGAGTGCTGTACTGCAGGAACTCCTGTTTTCACACATACCCTCTGATGCCAGCAGCCTTTGACAGCATTTGCACATCTCCCCACCTTCTGCAGAAACATGAAAGTGGAAAAGCAAAGGTGTGCAGGGGGTGTGTGAGGTCCTGTTGCTGAAGGAAGAGCTGGGTCAGGTTTTCCCAGTGCAGGAGCATCTCTGTTTCAGTGTCCTGGCTCGTGTGTGTCTCCCTCCTCTCCCTGGAAATGCTCAGATCCAAGTTCCTCTAACTGGGAGCATTTAGGATGTCCCAAAAGTCAAACTTGCAGTGCATGAAACTCTAGATTTGGAGACTGATAGGAGAAAGACCTGCCAGGGGTCCTTCAGTGCTGTGTCCATGGGAGAGCTCTCTCAGCACCTGGAGCAGCTCCCCAACAGCCTCCCCACCCTGTGGGAGCACGAGGCTGCTGGCATCCCTAAAACCCGGGAAAATGGGTGAACGTTTCCAGTGGTGGCTCTTTGTTTAACAGATCCTCTAGTAGGTTGGTTTTTTTTATTCTAAGAGTTGCAGTTGGCAATGGAGATTTTGAGATGGACCCTAAGGCTGAAGGCTTTGGAGAAGGTGTCCCAGCGTGGTGGACAGGGCAGGGGCTGGGGAAAAGCAGAGCAGCGACTCCAGAGGGGTGGATTTTGCACTTAAACTCACTGGCATTAATCCCCCCTGAAACCTGTAAATGGATGTTCAGTCTTGAAAGTCTAAGGAAGAAGATTAAGTTGCTCCTGTAAAAGACAAAAGTGATCTGGAGATTAAAACCTGGTATAAGCAGGTCTTTCCTAACAGTTTGCTGGACCCCAGATCTTCTCAAAGAGATGATTTTGTCTTTTTTGGGGTTAATACAGCACATAAACCTTCAGACCAAGTGGTTACTCCTCGAGGCTTCACCATGAGTCCCACCAGAGCAGAAAGTGATTTCTCCAGCTCCTCTTCTGCCTCCTGGATGGAGACACAGACCTGTGGGCCAGGGCAAAGCTGCTCCCAGGCTGCCTGGCAGCAAGTCCCAGCAAAATTCCTCTGTTTCAGCTCAGATATATAAATTTGGGAGTGGAAAGTGAGGAGATGTGTGGGGAGGGCCAGCCACACCAAAGCCATGGCCTGTGTTTTCCCAGCCGGGGGTGGCAGCCGTGGCTTTGCCAGCACAGGGTCCCTGGCTTGGAGGGCAGCCTGGGAGCAGCACCCTGGGCCTGCCATCCCACAGCCCATCCCAAGGCACCCACCACTGCCCACTGCAGGACGTGGTAGCAGCCTAGATGATAATTACAGAGTGAAATGTCAGCCTCCTTCACAGGAGCATCATTACCCATTAGCTAATTAGGCATTAGCCATTCTACCACTGCTGTTAGCTGCTTTTTAAAAAGCCACTGGATATTAGCAGAGAGAAATACTTTGAAATTGCTCTTGTGATAGTTGGTTTGAAAGAGTAGGGAGTCATCTGAAGCTTCCAGCATGTTAGAAAGTACAAATACCTCTTTTTTCCCCAGCTCAGAGGTGAGGAAGAGAGGAAATAGTGCACATTTCTGAATGTGTCCCATAGAAAAGGACATGATTTCATGTGGGCTCTGTGAACTCTCAGTGATTCAGGTCCTATTCAGTGATGGTAACAGGACCAGTGAGTGGCAGGGACGCTGTTCTTGACTGAAATCCACATTTCAGCTTCAGTTTGTCTTTGGGGGTGGGAAAGTTCATTTGCCAGCAATATCTGTGAGTTTTAACTTAAAAACCTGAACCTGTGAAGACATATGGCTTTGGGTGGTTGCTCTAAACCTTCTCCCAATACCCTTGAGACCATGGTTCAGCCTTTCCTGGGCAAGTCCAGGGCTGCTCTCACCTACCTGGCAGCTCAGCAGGACCCTCATCCTGGCAGGGGCATCTTTGCTTTTGGTAATTCCCCAGTAAAACTGTGTTTCCTCTTCACTCTGAGTGAACATGACAGCTCACAGGAGACTTTGTGGTTTCCTGCCTGTCCTGTACTGCACAGAAAGCTCTGCAGATTTGCTGTGTTGCTCCCCAGAAGGAAAGCCAGCAGAGATGGATGGGAGAGGAGCAGCCTTGGGAGGGGTGTTTTGGCTGGATTTCAGCCCATTCCCACCAACACCACGTGCCTCTGAGCAAGAGCTACCTGGGACCACTCTCGTTGCTCATTTGCTTCAAATATCCACTGCTGGAGCTCGTATCTTCCCAAGGATGCTGCCATATCCTCCTTCTCCTTTCACAAAAAGATCACAGGGCAGGAGGGAGACTCTCCTTCAAGTGTCTAGAGCAGAGGAGGGATGTGGTGGAAGGTGGCTCTTCTCACAACAGAACAGGGAAAGGAGCAGATCCATATTTATATAGATCTGTCATCTCTATGTAAACCTGGGGAATAAAGAGCAATTTTATGTACATTAGATAAGGGAGCCATGTTCTCCTTTTAAATGAAGCAAAGATTAAATTGGTCCCAATAGGATGGCTCTTAATTCCTTCCATTTATATATTCGTGTTTTATTATGCTTGTGTGAGAGCAGCACTCTGTAAGGAAGACTGAACAGATAACATAATCAAAGGAGGTCCACAGGAGTGATTTGCCTGAGTTATCAATATATCTAATGCTACTTCCACTGTTATTTTCCTTATATTTTCCCATCACTTTGCATTTCAGCTCAGTGTTTAACTTCTGGGAGAAGGCTCTGCTCCTCTACCTGAACCCAAAAGTGAACGAGCCCTCTCCTGGCTGCCTCCTGACAGCCCCACTCACCCCACTCATGACACATTACAATTCCTTTCTGTGTGCCTTTGTGCCTCCCAGCCTGGATTAAGAAGGAAATACATCCCAGGCACCCAGCAGGCTTTCCAGTGATGTAAGTACAGTACAACCAGGCTTAGCAGTGATGCTGAGCACTAATGAAACCCACGAGCTGCTCTGAGTTCACCAATGTCCAAACTCCAGAATGTCCCACACCATCTGCTACTGATGGTCCTGGCCCCAAGCTCCAGCTGCCTGTGGGCCACGGTACAGCAGAGATCTGTGCACATGTGGGGCAGAAGAGAGTTAAAAATGGAAAGTCATCAGCAATTTTTATCATGAGGATGGTGGAACACTGGCACAGGTTGTCCAGAGAGGTGGTGGATGCCCCATCCCTGGCCACATTCAGGGTCAGACTGGACAGGGCTCTGAGCAACCTGCTCTGGTGATGTCCCTGCTCACTGCAGAGAGTTGGACTGGATGGCCTTAAAAATTCCCTTCCCACCCAAACCATTCTGTGATAATATGAAAAGTGCCCAGCTGGAATCAAGTTTCAGGTCTGGAATCTAAGGGAGATGCTCCACGAGAGGGATGTGTGCTGGCTTGGTGGTCTCCCAAGGCTTTTCCAGCTCCTTCAGCATGCAACAGCCAAGGCTTTGGAGGGAGAAACAAAGGATGTGAATCCTTACTCCTAACTTGTTGGCTGTGACACCTTTGTTTTGAAAATGGTGTTTTTAATGCTAGAATGTATCTGGGGAAACTGTTGAGAATGAATTCATGGTAATTTTGGGAAGTAATGTACAGAAAATGGTCTGTGGCGGGTGTTGTGGGAGTGTTGGATGCCTGCACAGTGTGAGAGCTCTCCAGAGCAAGCACGAGGAAGGGGCAGGGGGTGGCACTGGCTGCAAACAGGAGTGGTGGTGTGGCTGTAGCTCCCTGGAGGGCAGGGCAGGGGGTGAGGTGAAGCTCATGCCTCGGGGAGCAGTTGGTGCCACATGAATTCCCAGCACAGAGAGCACCGAGCAGGGGTGGTTCCTGGGGCTGGGGGGTTCAGCAGGGAGGTGAGGCACTGGTGTGCCAGCCCTGGGCACATCAGACAGTCCCTCGGTGTGGCTCTGGTGTTCCAGCCCTGGGCACATCAGACAGTCCCTCAGTGAGGCACTGCTGTGCCAGCCCTGGGCACATCAGACAGTCCCTGGCTGTGGCTCTGGTGGTCAGACAGTCCCTGGCTGTGGTGGCAGCGTGGCCAGGGCGCTGCTCAAGCCCCGGAGCCAGCGCAAGGGCTGCGTCACAGGGGGGTCCTGTCCCTGTCCCCGTGGCAGTGTCACACCCTGCTGGGCCACGTGCTGTCAGGCTGTCCTGCACCACATTTCTGCACCTGGGCACCAGCTACACAAGTCCAGCTTTGGGAGCAAAAGCTGAACTGAGCCGCTGCCAGCTTTGGGGCTCAAGCATGAGTTTTGCACTTCCTTTGCTATTGAAGCCCAGGACACTTATTTCTGGGGGGTAAAAATCTCTGTGGTTTCTTCCCAAATGGGCTTTCCTGATCTAGACATGGCCTAGATCAGGAGATGAGAGAGAAAGCTCCTGTCCCCTTGGCATTTGTCCCAGGCTGCTACAGTCCCATGGGCAGTGCTGATGCAGGCATCAGGGGTCAGTGTAAGCATCAGAGGTGGGCAGCTTTAACCAGCCTGGTCCCACAGATTCCAGGCATGAAGCACAGAGCCAGGAAAATTCCCTCTTCTCTGAAGGAAATTCAGAATAAAATATAAGGGGAAATTTTTCTTTTTCACGGTTTAGCTCCAGCAGCATTCCTGATGCTGTGCTAGGAGGGGTCTTTGACCCCAAGTGATCCGTGGCTAATCGAGGCAGGTTGTCCATACAGAGGCACTTAGCCTGGCTGTGCAGCAGAGAATTGTCCTGGGAGAGCGTGTGCCTGTGTATGTGTGTGTTAAACACTTCCCTCAACAAATGTGTGCACGGCTCTGTGTGTATGTACAGTGTAAGAGTTATCACTCTATACTTAATAGGATTACAGAGATCTGCAGACAAATGAACATATCCCTCTATAGCCTTATCATCAGCTGATAAGTAAAAGCCTAAAGATTGCTGAGACAATTATGTTTTGATATTCATCTTAATACTTGTTCAGGAGACAAAAATGAATAAATTTTCGGCACCGCAAGAGCCCACAGTGCCTGCGGCTGGATCCAGCCCTTGTCTGGCCAGCTGCTGGATACAGCATCTTCTCCTGTGCGGCAGGGTCAGGATGGAGCTTTGTTCCTCTCCCTGGTCTCTGCAAGATGGACACAACCTGGATACAGCCCCACCAAGCACCTCACCACTGCAGCTCTCAGAGTTCTTCCCAAACCTGCTGTGGTTACCCTGATTTCCATGAGGGAACAGAGGCAGGATTGCAGCTTGCTGGTCCCTGACCAGCCCATGGAA
This sequence comes from Climacteris rufus, assembly GCA_013398175.1. Classification (NCBI taxonomy): domain Eukaryota; kingdom Metazoa; phylum Chordata; class Aves; order Passeriformes; family Climacteridae; genus Climacteris; species Climacteris rufus. The sequence continues at coordinate 373,523 of VZRZ01008250.1, forward strand.
AAGTGGAGTCAAAACCTGTCTCTCTCTAGTTTTGGGTTCACAACTCCATGTCTTGGCATAACTGGCTCCCTTAATGCTCCCTTGCTCCATCCTGCCCCAAGGCTGAGCTCAGGCTCTGCTCACCCCAGCTCCAGAGTGTGACCAGCACTGACCCACAGCCAAACCCTGCCCTGGCATGTGGCCCCAACCCAGCAGGGAGAGATCTCAGGAGTCCCAGAACCTCATGGCCCAAAGGCAGCCAATCTCACTTTCCCTTCTCTGGATCTGCCTCTTTTCCTGCTGGATCCCAGGACTGGAGCAGCAGCGCAGACCCTGCCTGGCACTGGGTCCCCCACATCTTCTGCAGAGGCTGAAGGGGCTGCCCAGTTCAGTGCTGGCCACCAGCCTGCACAGCACTCCCCAGCGGCCTCGCTGCTGGCTGTGGCAACCACCAAAAAGAGGGATTTTTGTAGCTCTTCTGTCAGCATGGAGCAGGGGGATGGGGAACTGGAGCCGACAGAGCCTTGCTGGAAGGAAATACTCCCATCCCCTGGTGTCCTGTGATTTTTGGCCATATCCTTGCGCTAATCTGGAAGAGTTTTCTGGAGATATTGAGAACAGCTGCCCCTCTAATTAGAGCTGGGAATGTTTGTATTACCGAAAGTGTCAAATTGCTTCATTACAACATAAACAGGAGACACTTTGATCCAGAAAATTAGATGACTTCAGCTTCGTATGAAGTTGGAGCTCTCCTCAGTCTTTGAGAAATAAAGCAGAGGAGAATAAAGCAGGGGATGCTCTCAGCTGTGGGTGTGGGCAGGCACTCAGGAGTGAGCTGTGCAGCCTGGCTCAGGCTGGTGCTTCAGACCATGAGCAAAGCTCTCAAGTTATGCCAAGAAATCTGGTAAAAGTGAAAAATTTACACACAAATAAGCTGTAAAACAATAGTGTGCATTGGACACAACATCAGCATTTTTCAGAAATAATTGATTTTGTCCTAAGTCCTTTTTTCATATAGGTGAAATGCCATTGAAATCTCTCCAGCTTATTTTTTGAGCAATTTCAGTTCCATCCAACCCCATGTTTTCCCAGTGGGAACCATTCCAGGAAGGTCTGTGATGGTTCACAGCAGCTTCCCTGGAGGGCAGTCTGCAGCCCAAACCGTGCCTGGCTGGGGTGGCCCTGTCTCCACAAGGAACAGAAATAGTCCACCTCAGGTTGCTATGGAGCTCAGGCCAGGGTTTGGAGCTAGGGCTCCATCCAGGGGGTGTGTGGAGCCTTCCTGTTGGAGGGAACATCCCCCAAAGCCTGGAGGTGCAGCTGGTCTGGGGCACTGCTGGCAGCAGGGCTGCCCACGAGGGCAGAGCTGGGCTCAGCTCTGCTGCTCCCCGTGCTCTCCATGCAAGCTGCCTTCAGCTTGAATCTCTAATCTCTTCTTATCTCTACATCCTTATTCCAGACAGGCTTTTCCTCCTAGCAGTGTATAAAGAAAGCAGGGGGATCTACTTGCCATTACCTGCATTGAAATAACACTGGAGGGTTGTCATCTTTAAATCCCACCAGGCAGATGCTTTTGTAACATCTTAAACCTAACCAATGAACCCAGAATCAACCTCCCAAATAGAAAGGGGAGATAAAAGATTCATCCTTCCACATACTTTAACAGTAGGAGAGCAGTGATATTTCAAAAGCAAGACAGACATCCTGGAGGTGAAGGCAAAGGACGCGTGGGAAGCACAGAAAGGATGCAGACTTTAAAGGTGAATAGGAGGGCATCTGTGCTCAGTGCTGTGAATGCTTCAGTCACAAGATGAGACCTCTTGATTCCACACTGAAGTGGAATTGCACATTTCTGGCTCTTATTTACTCTGCAAACAGAAAGCAAAAACTCCAGCCACACTTGCTTTCCAGGGAGAGTGGCTGCTCTTGGCAGGATGAGCTGCAGCAGAGAGGGGCTTTGAGTATCCTGGCAGGTTGGCCAGTGCACCCACAGCTCTTATCCACCCTTACAAGACAGCTTCAGGTGGGGTGAATAGCTATGTGCTTGCAAATGTTTTCATTAAACAAGCACTCACTGATTCACCAGCAGCTGAGGTGCTTTGAGCTCCAAGTGCAGCTGCAGCTGCACAGCCTGGCACAGCATGGGCTGGGCATGGCCAGGTAAAACAAGCCCCAGCCTTTAAACAGACACCCCATGTCCAGAAAGTTTGGAAATACCATGTAAATACAGAAAATGTGGCACTTTCCAAGCCCAGAGCCCCACCTCCCCCACACTGTGTGTGTATACCTGTGTTTGTATGGAAATGACATGAAAATCAGCAAACTCACCAGGAAGCAAGTAGAGTGGTTGTGAAAAGCAGTGTTTTTCTCTTATTAAATTTGCCTGGTTTTCCTCTCTTTGCGTGCCATCAGCTCATGAGGTGAGTCAGCCAGCTCTGCCAGGAGCTTCCTGGAGGAGCTGGGTCCTGTACTGACACTGACTTCAGTGGATACAAGGGTGGCTCTAAATTCCCTCTAAGCCAAACAAAACTGCCTAAAGAGGACATTAAATTCCTTCTATGAAGCACTAGAGAAGGCATTTTCTAGGTGTTTGTCATTTTTATTATGTTTTAATTATAATGGGGGGTAAGGAAGCGCAGGGAGTGAGCACCAAATCTGAGTCTGGCAAGGGCAGGCTCCATGGAAAAGGGGGCAAGGTATGTCCTTGGGACATGGGCCATGGTGTTACTTCAGTGTCTGAGAGCTGTTTTATTTTTAAAAGACTAAAAAAAATAATCTAACGTTTGCATAGGTTGCATGTGTCCCTCTCCTCAGTGTTTTCCAAGGACATGGAGCTACCAACCAAGGCAGGGCCAAAATCCCACTGAAGGAGATGTTGCTTTTCCTCACTTGTTGCTGAGCTGAATCTGCTGTCACACAACAACTTGGGCACAAAATATTGACACAGCTTTATCCAATTACACTCTGAACCTGTGGGACAAAACTCTGTTGACAGCTGTTAAATGTGATGGCATTATCTGTGTCTCTGGAGGTGGGAAGTTGTGGATCACCAGATGTGGAGAGACTGTGCAGGGAATCCCATATGGAATCTGTCCATATGGGCTTGCCCTGGATTTACAGTCTCTTTTAGATGCTTGCTGTTAGTGTCCAAAACTGGAGATTATAGACTGCTGGCCCTTCCCACCATTATTAGGGAATGGTACATGGAACAGTCACCTCCTCGTGCCCCCTTAGCAAGGCAGCCTGGGTGTGATGGAGCAAAACCGGCCCAGATCAGAGCAAGGTATGGTGAGGCCCTGGCACAGAGAGGCTGTGGCTGCCCCATCCCTGGAGTTTCCAAGGCCAGGTTGGACGGGGATTGGAGCAGCCTGGGACAGTGGGAGGTGTCCCTGCCCATGGCAGGGGTGGGACTGGATGGTTTTTAAGATCTCTTTGAATCCAAACTGCTCTATGGTTCTATGAAGAGCTTTTCCACTTGATCCCAGCACAGGAGGCCACTGAAGCAGCCCAACCTTTCCTCTGCACAGTTGGTCCCATGTGGATGAAGGGCACCCAAAGCCTTGATGAAGCAAAACTCTGCTTTTCCATAAGCACAGATTCTCAGGGGGATAAATATGTTATTAAGGGAACAAACTGATGTGCAAGTCAGCTGTTTTTCTCCTCTTTTTTTTTTTTTCTATAGAGCCCAGCATCTCACTCTGTATGAGAGGCAATTTAGGAAAACAGCTATTGAAGGTTTTTAATTCAAGTATGAATGTGTCTTCAGCTGGGGCAACTGATTGCCTCTTCCCTGAGGGAAAGAGCTGTCTTATAAAGCACCATTCACTGCTATAATGGCCTGCTCCCTTTGGGGCAAAACACTCCACTTTAACTAAAAGGGGTTTGTATGCAAACAAGACTTAATGCATCCCAACCCAAAGCGCCCCTGCCCCACCAGTGCGTGTTCCCAGGACCTACAGCCTGACGGGGAAGAGCTGCAGCTCCCCAGGCACAGCCTGTGCAGCTCCAGAACTGGGATGTGGGGATGACAGCAGAACTGGCCTTGCTCTGGGCCACACCAAGGCCCAGGGCAGGGAAATCCCACCCCCTGCTCAGCCGAACTGGGACTGGGGTGACTGGAAGGCACTGGAACCACATCCCCTCTCTGGCAGCCAGGGGGCCAGGGCTGCTCCCTCTGCACAAACAGACAATTAATTAGCAGCAGGACTGGTTGCATGGCAAAGACACACCGTGCACTGTATTTGCATGCAAATATCCCGTGGGCAGGGAGGATTAGAGGGGGCTGGCAGGAAATGATGGCTGGGAGGGTTTAACCTTGACTATCGCAAAAGGCACTGCTGCTGCTTATTTTGACACATGTGTGGGTCAGCCAGACCATGGAGGATAATAATTAGGAAGGGAAAGGAATGCAAACTCTTATTATTGAAGATACCTGGGGGCTAACGGCATGAATACATTTGTTATAATTGACCCGTGGCCCGGTGATGATAATTCCTCTGTCGAGATAGCCACTTAATCTATTCCGTGTGCCAACATGGATGTAGGAAATAATTGCAACCTTGGCTCCATCTCGTTTCCACTCTTCTGGAGAATAGCTAATTTATGACAGAAAATGGTGACTAATGTTAGAATAAACAATATTATGACTCAAGTGACTTATGAGTGCTGCAGATATGATGCACATTTAATAGGACATGACTTATCCAGACATGTAATTCTTTTTCTGAGCAGAGTAAAGTAAGTGTGGCAGAAATGCCAGAAACAGCTTTGCAATTGGAATATGCAATTTAAAATAAGTAAAGATTACTCCCAGGTAGTTTATTGCTTTAACTACATCAAGGCAGGTCCCTGTAGCAGACTGCATAATGACTCTCATTTCATTTTTGGTTTGTGTCAAATATCTTCAGTTAGTTTTGCTTTATTGGCTTCATGCAATTTATTGCAGCACTAGAATGTGATTGTAATGCAACTAGTATTTTAGTTTTATCTTCCATTGGTAATTTTTCTTCTTTATGGAGCCTATACTGTCTGCATTAATAAAAGCCATAGAAATTATACAGCGTGGAACCAGGTTTTAGTAAGTGCCAGTTTGCTGTAGAAAAACTGAACTAGTATTGCTGTTCTGCAGCCCAAAGGAAGACAGATCCATGGGCTGGAACAGGGGCCAGGATGCTCTGAGACACCTCCTGTGTACACTGCTGCTTTCAAAGATGACTCAAGTACTCCTGTTTGGCAGAAGAGAGCATGGAGTGAATTTATCTCACTAAAAAGGAGCTGTTTCTCAACATATGAATGATTCAAAACCGTCAGAGTGAGCCCAGTCTTGAGGGGGTTTGTACATCAGTTGGGCCCACAGCGTCTGAGCCTCTGCAGGGAGGCCCTGAGTGCAGAGCAAGTGCTCTGGTTTCATTGCTTAACCTCAGTGTGGCTGCTGACACCTCTGCTGCTGTGGAAAGGAGAAGGTTACTGCTCAGAACAGCAGCTGGGCTCTCAAAGGCAGGAGGTTCATGCAAGAGGCTTCATCCAAGGCAGGCAGGGACCTGACCCTCACCCCTCCTGCCCAAGTGCTCAGTGACCAGCAGCTGCTATTGCAGTGTATAAAGGTGGATGTCCTGGCTCCTTCCATCACCCTAGTTCTTCTGTAAAATCCCTTCTCGGGCTGCACCTTGGATCCTGGGGTCAGTTCTGGGCCCTTCACTACAGGAGGGACATTGAGGTGCTGGAGCTGGAGGTGTCCAGGGCAGGGAACAGGGCTGGGAAGGGGCTGGAGCCCCAGGAGGGGCTGAGGGAGCTGGGGGGGCTCAGCCTGGAGCAAAGGAGGCTCAGGGGGCCCTGCTGGCTCTGCACAGCTCCTGCCAGGAGGGGCAGCCAGGGGGGTCGGGCTCTGCTCCCAGGGAACAGGGACAGGAGCAGAGGGAACGGCCTCAGGCTGGGCCAGGGGAGGTTTAGATTGGATATTGGGGAAAAATTCTTCACTGGAAGGGCTGTTAAGCTTTGGAATTGGTTGCCCAGTGCAGTGGTGGAGTCACCATCCCTGGAGGGATTTGAAAACCCTGTAGAAGTGGCACCTGGGGACTTGGGTTAGTGGTGGGCATGGCACTGCTGGGGAAACTGTTGGACTAAATGATCTCAGAGGGCTTTTTCAACCTAAATGATTCTGTGATTCTACTTTAGCAAGGAGTGAGAAGAAATGAACGCATGACTGCATTAAACCATGTGAGGCACAGAGTGTTGGGTGACCAGCACTGCTCTGGCTTCCCCCACACGTGCAACACTCACCTGAAAAGCTTCCAGGACCTCTGTACATTTGGGGGCGATGGTTAATTCATCTGAGCAGCTTGGTGGAACAGTTTGGGTGTGTGACTCTCAGCAAATATTTACAGTGCCCAAGGGATTTTTTATCCCTTATCCTACAAGTCCAGGGATCTGTGATCCCTCCACCAGACATGTGCCATCAGCTACTTCCCCAGGCAGTGAAGCATCTTTCATTAACAAGTGTGCTCGTGCTCCTCAGCAGCAGTGCTTCCCTCCCAGTTTTGGTTTGCTTTGGCCACAGGGCAAAGATGCTGTGGGGAGCCCAGGCCAGTCACATCACTCACACGGTGCTTGTGGGACCCCAGCTCACCCCTGCACTGGTGAAACGCAGTGAAAAAGGCCAACAAACACGAGTGCAAAGGTTTTATGAGTATCTTAGGGAGCCTACCTATGCAAGAGCCCAAAGTGAGAGGGCAGCCCAGGACACACCCCCAGGGACTGGGGGTTATGGAGGCATTTCTAGGAACCAAATGGCCAAACCCCACAGACTCTGAATGGGACCTGGGTACCTAATTCCCATAGGCACCCTTAAATTTGCAGGCAAAAAATACCCAGTGTGTACAGGGGGTGGGGTTCTGAAAGACTGATTGTGCTTGCTGTGAAATGAATTTCCTTTAAAGCTGCATTTATTGCACTCCATGGCCCCCATTAATCAGTAAGTTATATCTGGCCTTCACATTACGGTGAGAGAAGAATGTGAAATATTCCTAAGCTGCAAAATTACTCAGGACTGGGTTTTTTTCTTTTTCCCCTTTGCATTTGATTTCAGTGTGGAAAATAAGTCACTTTTTGTTAATGTCTGTCTGAAGCCCTGTTGTGAACTTGGCTTTGTGTAAGGAGCCCCCCTCCCATGTGGTCCAGCAGAGCCCTGGGCAGCCTTCTCTGTGCACCTGACATGCCTGGGGTGGTCATCCCTGGTGCCTTTCTGAGACGAGGGCATGGGGGGCTGATGTGTGCCCTGGAGAAGTGTGGGAGGGCTGGTCAAGGTGGGGTTATTCCCAGGGAAGGCTGACTCCACAGCCTTTGGTCGTCCCAGAAGCTCTTTTGTAAGAAGTGGAGTTGTGGTTTGACTAAAGCTCTTGGCTACAATGCAGCCTCAAAGCTTAAAAAAGTTAAAATATGCAAGAAGGCTGAAAAAACATCTATTTTCTTGCTTGGTTGGATTCAATGTAATAATTTTTATAAGACTGAATCTGGCAAAAAAAAATAAAAAAGGAGAAAGGAATTTTTTTTTTTACACAAACCAGTAACCTACACTGCTTTGGAGCAGGAAAAGGCTTTCCATGAGCACACGTCTGTTTGAGGTGCTCAGTGTAGGGTTTTTGGGAGCAGAGTTCTTTCCTCCATGGATATATTCTCGCAGCAAGGTCTGATCTCAGCAGGGCCTGTCATGGCAACAGCCATGCACTCCATAAATAACACATCCTGATGAAAACACGTGGCTGCTCCGTGCTGTCCCCCAGGCCTCCCCCAGGCTGGTCATGGCTGGCCACTGCACTTTAAAGTTGTTAAGTCCTGTATACACAAACATCTTATTAACCACTGGTTCATGGGAAGGGTGAAAAAATCTGTGGTAATTCTCCACTGGACAACCTGACCCTTGTGGGTGCATTCCCATGGGTGAGGGAGATCCTACAGCATTTCAAGGGGGTTTAAATCCCTTCTGAGCAGGAGCAGTTTCCACCCTCATGTACCTTTACACCACTGCAGAGCAGTGACAGAGCATCTATCTGTCAGTGTGGTACCTCCACTTCACCTTCCTGCCAGTAAAGAAATTGTTTTGGCAAAATTACTGTGGGTAAATAAGAAGTCACTTTTGTAAAGCCTCTCTTTGACGATGCTAAATGAATTCCCAGAGGGTGGATAAACTTTCTCACAATGAAGACCATTTGCAGAACAAAGAGGCAATTTTTTTCTCATTTCAGTGTTTTCTGACATTTCCCCCCTGGGGGAATAAATGGGCCCATTATTCTACCAACTTCCCTGGCATTTGCAGAGCCTGGGTGGGGATGCTCCAGTGCCTCCAGTCCTCAGGCTTTGCCTTGCTGCTTTGTGGTGACACCCAGCTGGCCTGAGGTGGCATCTGACTGCACCAGGGGCTTCTTTGGGAGCAGCCTCCCAAATTCCTGAGCCTCTGAGGTGAGGCTGCCACACTGGGAAGGCATTGAGGTCTCTCATTGTGGATGCCTTCACAGGGAGCTGGGGGCTAAATGCCACCCTAGAGGTGCCAAGGCAGGAGGAGCCCCATGGGACTTTCACTGGGGACAGACTCAGCACCCACATGTGGGGGAAAAGTAGAATTCAGAGAGGAGGGATTATGTGATGGGTCACTCCACCAAAAAACTTCTGATTTTTAACCTGATGATGCCAATCCTCCTGTCACTGTCCAAGCCCAGCAATGCCAGTCCTGATGGATTATTCCCACCCACTGATGGGGAGTGGGGATAAGAAACTCCAGGAAGAAGGAGGCACATTAATCCCTAGGCTGGTGTTTGCAGGCAGCCAACTACAGCCTGTGGTCACCACTCGTGGAGCAGCACGAGTGCCATCCCAGCCACAGCTCTGTCACTGTGAATAATCCTCTCTGCTGTGCTCACAGTTCCTGCTTGGCCTGAGAACAGCCAAAATCAGGAAGGCAGACAGAAGGGGCTGGAAAGAAAACAGTGAATAAGAATAATATATTGGGAAATACTTGGTATGAAGAGACACTTAAAAAAAATATTTCCTTTTCAATATCATCTGCTGTACAAGAGCTTCCAGGGAGGGTAAAATCTCGCTGCAGATGGGTTATAATCCTTATTGATACAGTAAATGGAACTATCAAGCTGGAAAAGATCATATGGCAGTTAAGATAAAGGTTTGACTTGTCCCAGAACCAGGCTTATCAGGGTTTAGCAGTAAGTGAGTTTTGTTGCTTAGACTGCATTTAAAAAGGTCATTGATTTGCAGCTAATACCAAGTTGTCATAGTTTCGTGAGTAAGAGCTTGCAGTTTTCAGAATCAAAGCCTTTTCCTGAATCGATAAGAACAGATTCAGTGAGATTGCTTGAGCCCACTGAGGCAGACAGAGGCAAGCAGCAAATCCAGCCAGGCTGTGACATGAGAGAACAACCAGCCCAGCCCGCAGCTCCCCGGGCTCTGCACCAAAGGCTCCCCAGGAAAGCTGGGAATGCTCACCCTGGCAGCAGAGGGGCTCTGAGAGGCTCTGACAGTGACCACCAGGCTGCCTGCTGCAAGCCTCCCATGAAGCAATTAGCTGATTGATTTGGGCTTTGGTGGGCTGAGACACTGTATTTCCTGCACTGTCCAGTCAATACCATTGGATTTTCACACTGCTGGATGCAGAAATACACATGTACAGCCAAGTGTGCCTGGAATGGGGGATTCCCACCGTGGGTTCCTGGAAGATGCTTCAAAGAGAAAGGGGCGTTTTGGTTAGCAGAACCTCTTGTTCTTCCTGTGTCCTCATCATTTATTGCACAGACAAAATGAGGGCTTTAAGGTTCCCAGCTGGCTTTCCAGCTTGTCCATGGGATAGCTCCAGGTGTGTCCCAAGAACCCTACTCCATCCCAGGGCACCTCCTGGCTTGCAGTGCTGCTGCTTCAGCAAACCAAACCAGCCCTGCTCCTCCAGCCAGGGCTGCCTTCTGCTTGTCTGCTGCCTGATTCCCAGCCAGAGACATCTTCTGCCTGTTTATTACCCCAGTTCCTTGAGAAAACCTCAGGACACCACACACTGTGTGTACCTGCCTCCAGAACTGTTGGCCAATGTCAACTAAATCTGGCAGAGATGGGGACACCCACATGTGTTCCTTTCTTACACCATGAAAGAAGGCAGACACACAGAGAAGTGAGGTGGCATTAACGTGCTCAGCAAGGGAAAGGCTCCCAGCTTCCAGTTCTATTAAACTTCAAAGAGTCCCCACAGGAGGAGGTGAGGGGTCACCAAGCTTCATGTGTTGTATGGGTCATGTAACAGCTTATTTCTAAATCCAACAGAGCAGAATGCTGGAAAGTGCTGCTCTGTTATTCAATGCCTCTTCTTGGAGCCATCCATAAACACAAAAATATGACACACACACAAAAGCAGCTCAGAGAGGTCCACCAGGGACACTGGTGCCTGCAGCTAACTCTCCCCCTTGGCAAACTTGGGCAAGAAAGGCTGATTTCTTTATGGCACTGGCTAAATATGGTTAAATGTGAATTTTATTTCTGTGGCAAAAGTTACTAAGAGATGAAACTATCAGAAGTTATTATGGAGCACCTCTGCTATAGAGACAGGCTGAGAGAGTTGGGGCTGTTTAGCCTGGGGAAGAGAAGGCTCCAGGGAGACCTCAGAGCCCCTGCCTGAAGGGGCTTCAGGAGAGCTGGAGAGGGACTTGGGACAAGGGCTGGAGGGACAGGACACAGGGAATGGCTTCTCACTGCCAGAGGGCAGGGTCAGATGGGATATTGGGAAGGAATTGTTCCCTGTGAGGGTGGGGAGGCCCTGGCACTGGGTGCCCAGGGAAGCTGTGGCTGCCCCATCCCTGGCAGTGCCCAAGGCCAGGCTGGACGGGGCTTGGAGCAGCCTGGGACAGTGGAAGGTGTCCCTGCCCATGGCAGGGGGTGGGATGAGATGATCTTTAAAGTCCTTTCCAACCCAGACCCTTCTGTAACTCTGTGAATTACCTAAGATATTAGGCAGCTTTTAGACAGGAAAATGCAAAGTAAATCAGGCTTAAGCTTCAGAAAGGTCAAAAGATGGTCTCAATCAGCTTCTACTGTAGTTGCAGAGAGAGGAGGTCTTTGCAAGAGGGATTAAACATGTTGAATAACAAAGCTTCCCACAGAGTTTTTGTATTCAGCATCCTCTGGATGAATCTGGTACCCTGCTCTGCTCCCCTTGATGGTCTTGGGGCTGGTTTTCCTGCTATTTGAGGATCTTTCCTGGAGATCTGGTGTCTCTTGCTGCTGTACAGTAACGGAATAAGACCTAAATTTCAGCAGGTAACTTGAGCACATGCTGAATTTGAAGCAGGTGGTCAGCTGAGCTCCCTGCTCTGCAGAGCCTGTTGGCAGAACCCCACAGTCAGGCTCTGCACACACCTCCTCAGACCCTCTCCAGCTCTCAGGGCATGAGCTAAGCTCAGCTAAGTCAGGAGGTGCTGGGTGTGCTAGTCCTGGTGCTGAGCACGTGCTTAAGTGCTTTGCTGAACTGGAAGCCTGGAACAGCAGGGTTGCCACCAGGCTGTAAACAGTGCCATGTTCACCCTGAGCAGGAAGCAAAGGAAGGATTATGTATCTAAGGGGGAACACAACTGTACTAAGCTCCTTGGTACCATCTCTCCTTGCTTGAAACAAAACAGCAAATGAATCATGATCCTTTTGAGAGCAAGACAGTCACAAGATTTTCACATTTACGATTATGTTTATGAGCCTTATCATATATGGATGGAAAAGTATTTGCTGTGAGTGATTTGGAGACCCAGGCCATAAAGAGAGTAAGTCTAAGCATAGCAGGTTCTCAGCTGTGTCCCAGCTTGATTCCTAGCAGACAGGTAAACTTTCAGGGTTCCAGGTTTCAGTTTTAACTCTGACACAATGCAGACTGATGGGTTTCGCAGGGTAACTGCCTGTCTCTTGCTTTTCTGTGACAGAGTTTAGTTTTATAGACTTTTCTGGGATATAGTTTCTGCATAATAGAAGTCCCCTATGCTTCCTTTTCTCTGTTTTTCCCACCCCTCTTCCTGAGCTGCCCTCGCCTTCCACTTCCCTTTGAGTGAGACAGCCACGGTATCCCCGATGAATTTCAGGAATTCTTCCTTGCGAGGCTTTCTAGTTGGAATGCTGGTACAACAAGTTGCATTGGACTCCCATCAGCCCAGCACACCTGCAAACTCTATCTCCAGCATAGAGGGATGATTCTTTCCTTGAAGAGCCTTGTCAGCCCCTGTCCCTGCCCTGAGTGGCAGCAGGGTGACAAAGGAGCCTGGCACACATGCCCACGCTCCCTGCCAGCCCCACAATGGCCTCTCCTGTGGCTTGGGCTGCTGTTCATCCTGTTCATCTATCTGGATCTGTAATTTGTCAGCAGCTCTTGTGACAGGGCCAGCTCTGCAGCTCCTGGCTGTGGCCAGCCCAAGGTGTATCTGGCAGTGAGGCTTTGTATGCTGTGATGTATTTCTTTGGCAATGGGTATCATCATTTTTTGGCTTCATCTGTGGTCTCCTGTGTCAGCTTCCACTGCCAAAGCTGCTATGGTAGATAGCTTGAAACCTGCCTGCAAGTTCAGTGGGTTAGTGTGGAGCTTGCCTTCTGACCACAACAGAAATCATCCATCAGGGGGAATCAGCCAGCATCGGGATCAGCACAGTGCTGGGACTTACATGCTGCTTGGACAAGAGAAGTCCTTCAAATACTGCTTATTGCAGCTCCTGCCTCATCTCCTCTTGCAGTTTATTTGCACTGGGATATCTTCTAATGCTTTTTCTTACAGTTGCAGCACCTGTGCTCAAGTTATTCCGTGACTGTACCGTGTGTTGCAGAGGAAAGCCCTCTGCCAGCTCCTGAGCTGGCAGCGAAACTTTAACCTGTCACTGGACTGTGCCCTCAGGGTTTGGGAAAAAAAAAACACCAGATCTCTCCAATCTCACCCAAACTTTAGTGCTTAGGGAAGAAAAGGGTTGGAGGTGCTGAGGAAGCCGTGTCCTTCCAGTGCTGGGGACACGACTTCACCCAGTTCACGACATCCAAACTAGAGAATCATTTCCCATTTCAGCCCGAGCCCCAGGTGACAGCAGCAGCCCCTGTCTGGCTGTGTGGGTGGGAAACCCTCCTCACTACTGAGCCCAGCACTTACCTGGAGCTTCTGAGAGCAGCTGAAGAATGGCCCAGTATCAATAATCACCATCAGATCTGGCAAAGCCACAGGAGCCTCTGGTGAAGCTGACAGGGATGTGTGGTCAGTCCTGCCTTCTTCTGGCCTAAACCAACCCAAAAGTTCCCTGCTAGGAGTCACCACAGGGGCTTTGCAGGCCAGGCCAGTGAGGCCACAATGCCCAGGGCTGACATCCAACAGCTGGAGAAGAGCAGGTGAAAGAGGCAGCGCTCACGGCCAGGGCTGTAGCACATCCCTGCACCCTCTGCTCCACAGCAAACTCCTCCACTCCTCCTGGTGACACAGGTGCATGCCCAGCCAACGGCCAGACAGACAGTGTTTGGAGAATATTTTGTGTCTGAGAAAAACAAAATCAATTCTGCAGCTAGCCCAAAGGCTTCCTGACTGCGCCAGTGTGTCCCAGCCTCCTTTAAGGGTAATATCCCTCATCAGCTCACTCCACTCTTCGCCTTTCTCATAAAAGAGCATTTTCCCTGTGGCAGTGAGAAGAATGTAAGCTATAGATTTATAGCCATAAGGGGAAAGAATAACACTCTCACTACCAAAACACTAGCCTGTGAACCCTTTGCAGCAGTGTTTTTCCTTCTGCAGGAGTCACAGTGCTTCTGCACTAAACCCTCTGCTGACATACAGCCTGGGGACAGCCCTGGGGCTGGCATTGTCCTGTCCTGGCAGTGGGATATGAGTGGAACCCCGTGGTAAGGCTTGGGATGTGCTGGCAGGGAGGCGGGAGCACCTAGGCTCTGCTGGATCCCCCTGGGTTTGCATTTTCCCAGTCTTGCCCAGAACCCCATCGTCAGGGTGATGGAGAGGATCGACCAGACCCAAAAGCAAAGCTTGGGAAAATTTGTTTCTTTTCTCTAAAGCTTCTTGGTCGGCCCAATGAATTGATTGCCAGAGATAAAACTTGATGAAGAGGCAATGTTTTCCCAGCATAGCACTTGACTCCAGAAAGCAGAAGATGCAATAGATTTTGTTTATGTGCACGTCCATTGCTTTTTATTTATACGTCAGTGCTCCAAGCTAATTGCACATTGCCAAGCAGCACAGAAGAGCTGCTTTCTCCTGCATTTCCCATAGGCTGGAATGTGGTTGGAACACAGCATGTGGAACAGGCTTGGTGCTCATGGCATCACTGAGAGCTCACTGTGCCAACAGCAGGTCTGTCCCAAGGGGAAATCCAGAGGCAAGAGCTGCATGGTGGTTAATAAGAAATAGGAAAGCAGCTGTACCATGGCTGAAACCCACTCTAGGCAAGGAAGCAGTTCAGAAGTTGGCATTTTAAACTCCCAGGCTGCAAAGGAGGGAGAGAAGGAAACCCAGGAGGGCTCAGGAGGATGGGTTGGCACAGGACTGGGGTGAAAGGAGAACACCCACAGCAGGCAGGGGAGGCTGGTGGGGATGTTGGGGACATCTGCATCACTGCCGTGCAGGGTGGGTCACAGAAGCTTCTGCTGGCACATATAAAAGGGCCTCACACTTGCAGAGCTTGGCACTGGGTCCTCTCTGTGCATGTGCAGGTGTGTTTGGCTGGATGTGCTTGTTCCTAGACATCTCTTAAGGCTCCTTTAAACTCACCAGAGTGATGCTAGTCCGAGAATTACTTTGCTTGAGTGGTTTTGCCAGTGCCAGTGAGCAGAGGGTTTGTCCCAGGCAACACAACCACTACTGATTCCTCCCAGCTCCCTTTTAGAAGTGTGCCAAAGGCTGCCAGGATCAGGGTGAGCAGCAGACCTTTGGTGAGGCGGGGGCCCTGAGCTGTGCCTGTCACACTGTGCCAGCCCCCCTCGGCACAGGCAGGAGCTGCCATCCTCAGCCAGCAGCTTCACTGCAGGGAAGGGATTCACTGACAAACAGCTGTCACTTGCTAACCTTGCCGTGGCCATCTCTGCTCCCCCTTTTCCGGAGGCGCTCCCGACGCTGAATGCCAGCATCTGCTGCGGACCGGGAAACAAGCGAGCGCTGATATTCCTGGTGGCTTTGAAAGAGCAGTTCACACCCAGCTCTCTGCACTCGCCTTCACCAGGAAAATCACTTCAGGATGTGCTTAGCATGCTTATGACAAGGACTGTCTGGGCACAACCAAAATAGAGAAGGCAGCCCCTTGCTACAGACAGGCTGCAAAGAAATCCACGAGTCCTCCTGCCAGATGTTGACATTTTGATTTGCATAAAGGTAAACTTTAGAGTCAA
The DNA here is from genome assembly GCA_013398175.1 of Climacteris rufus. Taxonomy (NCBI): domain Eukaryota; kingdom Metazoa; phylum Chordata; class Aves; order Passeriformes; family Climacteridae; genus Climacteris; species Climacteris rufus. The sequence continues at coordinate 388,889 of VZRZ01008250.1, forward strand.
CGGCATGCTTCATTTTCTAAAACATCTCCAAGAAATAGGGCATGTTCACAGATAATGAGTTTGCATCATTAGCAGTTTTTGTCAGACCTGAATCCAGGTGAACTGGCTCAGAACATCTTTGTTTCTGCTGCCTCTGAGCATCTCCCCATGGCTGTGCAAGGAGGGAAGGCAGCCAAGGAGGTGCCCAGGAGGTAACAGGGGGGCAGCTGTGAGTGAGGAAGAGCACTGAGACCTTCCTCCCTGGATTGTGAAGGAACCTGCAACTCCCAGCCCATGTGGGGGCAGTGCCAGAAACAGCCCCAGCTCCATCACCCTCCACCAAAACCTGCCCTTCCCTCTTCCACCCTCTGCAGCAAATTCCAGCTGGCTTTGCCCTTCAGACAGAACCCTGTCAGGTTTTCACCTCACAAAGAAGCTACAAGACCTGTGAGAGCATCCTTGTGAAGAAACAAGGACGTACTCAGGCATCAGCTGCAGGAACCAAGGCCCAGACAAATCATCCCACTCGTTCCCTCTGCAGGGGAAAGCACCCAGGCCCAGAGCAGACAGCCCAGAGCCACCTCCCCAGCTGGGGACATGCATTCCCGGGTCTCCTTGCTGAGCTAAAATAAGCTGCAGCAAGATGCCAAAACTGAGGGAGAAAATAAGATCCTAGGACAGGCAGATAACTCTTTCCAGGTCACCTGTAAATCCAGAGAGGAAATGCTGTAGGTGACAGTGGATTGGGGTTCTGTGCTGGAGCACTCAGCTTGCTCTGGGATATAAACCACGCCTGGAGCCAAGAATTCCTGCCATATTTCAGAGACTTTGGGTTTCTGTCTCTGAAGAGGCCAGGAGAGTTTGACTCCCTTTGAGTGTGGGCTCAACAGTGCACAGAGATGAAACAAGGCTCCTGCATGTTGAGCTGTCCTGGAGCTGGGGACCCAAACACCAGGAACACATCAGAGCTGCCTCATGGATGGGAAGAGCTGTGCCCCTGGACCTCCTGCCTCTGCTCTGCCCAGCCCAGCCCAGCCCAGGGATGCCTGGCTGACCCTCCCTGCCCAGCCCAGAGCTGGAGCAAAGCATCTGCTCACACAAAGGAAGCAGCTTGCTATTCCTGCTGGAAGAGCAGCTAAAACCAGGAGCTAGGGACTGTCTGTGTCTGTCCTGTGTTCACCACAGAGCTGAGCCAGCTCTCATGGACAGCAGAGCCCGTTCCTCAGCACATTCCCCTCACAGGTGCCTGGGCTGGCTCTGAGCATGGATCCCAGAAGGGAGGGATGGATAAATGCCCAGCAGCACAGGAGTCCTGGCACCCCAGAGGAGCTCCCTGCTGCTGTGCCCAGCGTGGTCTCCCCGAGCCCTCCAAGAGCTGGAGAGGGAGGACGCGACTGCAATGCAAAGCGCTATCATTGCTGTATGAGCCTCAACTGAAATGTGCTACATGAGTGCAAATTGCTGTTATAAATCATAAACATCAAAAGGCCATAAGTGCCTAATAATGGCCTAAGTGGCTAATTTGTTTTATGTGCTACTGGAAGAAGCACCGTAAAGATATGGAACAAAAAATTTCCCTCATTTTGGTCTGGCCTCTTATACCAAGAAAGGCTGGAAGGGGGTGGGAGCAAAGTGCTGCTCTAGCACATATTCAGGAGCATTTCATATCAAAGGCTGTAATTAAAACCACAGCACAACCCCCTGCAAGAGCCTGGTCCCTGTGGAAGGCGAATGTGGCCCGTGCTGGGGGTGACCCGGTGGGAGCTGGGGCAGCTGCTGGTGAGCAGCACAGAGGTCAGAGGCACCATCCCAAATGGCCAGCAAGCTGTTTGTGAAAAGAGATGAGGAGGTGTCGTGGCCAATGGGCCCTGTCTCTGGCACTGCTGAGGTGCATAGTGGGGTGTGATCCCTCTATTCCCCTGCTCAGCACCACATCTCTGCAGGGACCCAGCATTTTCCAAAACACAGTCCTGAGCTGGGCTGACAGACACCTTCAGCCTGGCCTGGCTCCTCTGTTCCAACGTGGCAGTCTCCTTTCCCCATCTGAACAACAACCCTGTGCCCTCCATCCACTGTTTAATTGCTTTGGGCCTTTTGGGGCTACGTGGTGCTCTAAAGGCTCTTTCTGGCTGGCTGGCTCCACTTGTGAAATTAGCCTTGAAGAACCATAAATACCCTAATCCAGCCCTGCTGTGCCCTGCAGATGTGTTCCTCATGCAATTCTTATGCTCTTCAGGTCAGAGCTGCCTTTCTGCTCCACATGGCCCAGGGCAAGCTGGGCGTGTTCCACACACAGCACAACCTGTGGGGCTTTGCTGGTGGAGCACAGGGGGTTCCTGCATGGAGCTGCTGAGCCCTGCATGGACCAAGCCCTGTTTGAGGATGCAACACATTGAACTCGTTGTCTCTGAGTCCATAGACCTGGTGAGGCCCAGCACATCCCAGCTGAAACCCCTCAGCAGTGTGCACAGCCCAAAGGGCACCTGGGTGAAACACCACGTGCAGCTGATGCATTAGGGAGCAGCAAAACCAGTCTTTCCTAACAATGTAGCGGAGCATGCCCCCTTCTTTCTGCCCTGATGGATTCAATTTTCTGCAGGTATTTTGGCTTTAATTTACAGTAAAACTGTGGTGTCTCTCTATAAGCACCACAGAAGAATTCCCCCAGCTGTCTCTGGAGGAGGGACATGATGAGAATAATGTGTTTTCCCAGGCTGCTGCAGCGAGGGTGTGTGAAGGCAGGGGAGAAACCTCAGGCCATGGCAAGGGCCAGGAGCCTGAAATTCAGGGTCCCTCCACATGCCCTTGTATCCCAGATGGATCATGTGGGGACTGTTCCCAGCACAAGGAATTAATTCAGTTATATTTCAACACAGGTACAAATGATTTAGAGCACAAGTGGTGCTGCTTTCCTGTAATACATTGCCCTGCACAAAACCTTTGAAGGAATGGCCCAGGGAATAGCCTTAATTGATCTGTTCCTCTTGTGATATCTGTGATAATGTGCAGGAAGAAAAAAATCCCTTTGTCCTGAAATGGCATGCCAATAAGCAACACTTACAAAAATAATTTCTTTTATGCTTATCACTTCCACAGCACATGTTCAGTGTGCTTTACAAACAGGAACCACAGGCTGTGGCTGACCTCTGCATGCCCAACAACAGGGGCAGCTCCAGAGTCTTATTTGTCACCTTGGCGGGGGCACAGGAAAAAACAAATCCATTTTTTACAGCTGTGTGTGAAGGTAAAAGGCACAGAACAAAAGCTCTGTGAGCTTTGGAGGTGGCTGAGTGGGCAGAGCTGGACTTGGCAGCGTTTGTGGCAGTGGCACAGAGTGACTGAGCTGTCCCCTCTGCAGGCACGTGAGCCACTGTCTCACAGCTGTGCCTTCCAGAGGATACAGCCCTGGAAGTGGAAATGGAAAGTGGCCTTTCCTCCACTAGCCCACTCAACAGAGGGAAAATTGGGAGATGCAGTGTGTGGCTTTCTGAGTGGGAACCACACCAGGTCTGTGATGCTCTCCTGTGCCAGCTCTGCTGGTCCTCAGACCCTCTTTGAGCCAGTTTAAGGGATTAACAAAAAAATCCACCCCCTTTCTGTTTGCTGGGCTGTTTGTTGTGCTTGTGGCAAAGTGAGGCTGCAGAAGGGGTCTGTGGACCACAGAGTCCGCCAAAGTGATCAGGAGGAGATGGAGAGTTGTGAAAGGAGAGGATGGGGCCTTGCTGTGGATGAAGCAAATGTCTCCTTCCTGAGCAGAAGGAAACAAGACATTGCTGACACTGGCATCTGATGCAGCAGAGGTGTCAGCAAGGACAAGACTGGGAAAGAGAGTGAGAGACTGCCTCTGCTCCTGGGGAATGCCAGGCCTGGCTGTGTTTCAGTCCATTTGGCTGCTTCACCACCTCCCTGCAACAAAGCAGTTCCTGTGAGAGTTCTGCAAACCCAAACCCAGGGGCAGGTAATCCAGCCCTGCCAAACGTGCTGCTCTGTCATGAACTGCAGCTCAGCACCACCACGGTGCTCTGCCCTGGGGCAAGGGCACTTCACAGGGCCTCCTGCCCCCACCGACACCTGAAGGCAGAGGAAGTGTCATTTCCCACTCCCTGCAATACTTTAATGTGCAAAACGGATTCTTGTCTGTGCAATCTCAGCTCCCAAAATCTTCACACCATCAGCTGATGTTATTATGTTACTAACTGTAAGTAATGAAAAATAAATAATGTACTTTATTACTGGTCTTAAGCAGAAATAGCTAATTTATTGATCTGTTTGTTATATGGCAGTGCAGGTGTTATGTGCTGACAGCAGGAACAAGGCCAGGGTCAGTCCATGGACCCAGGAGCAGAGTTTCTTCCTCCTCTGCACTGGGAGCATCTTTCTCACATCTGGTCCCCAGCTGCAGAGTCTTCAGGGGGATCCTCTTGGAGCTGCCTCAGCCCTCCAGCAGCCCCACAGGGCTGGAGCTGTGCCTGGCTGGCCATGAACACCAGCAGCAGCTTTCACCAGAGCACCCAGAGCCCTGGGCTGGAGTCTGACTGAGGCCAGAGGTGCCTGTGATGGGGGGGCCAGTGCTTTCTGCTCATCCTCCCCTGCCTGCCATGGGTGCTGATGCTACGTGAGGAAGCACCAGATAACAAGCTCCAGTGTCAGATTCTGGCAGTGACCTGCTGTAGGCTGTTTAGGTGGTCTTTATCAGGGTGTATATATTCAGGTCTATGGAGCTGATTGCCCTATGGAGTTGAATACACTGTGAATACTTTCACATTCAGTGAAAGTCTCTTGTAAAGAATTGCAACAGGACAGAGATGTGTGCTGTGCCTGTCCTGCTTCAAGCCTGGTTTTGCCTGGGACAAAGAGAAGGCAGTGGGCACCAATTCTCCTGCTCTGAGCTATGGACACTGAGGTCAGCAAAGCCACTACAGGAACTTTCTTCTTCACACTGGGACAACCAAGCAGGCCCTGCTGCTGACCACTCTTCCTTTTCCTCTCTTTGTGCTTTTCTGCACCCCTGCCCTGGGGGATAGCTGCCCTTTTCTCTCCCCAGGCCTTTCCATCCCTGTGCTGGGCTGCTGATGGTGCCTGACTTCACCCCCATGTGCTCCTGCTGCTGCTCTGTCCCCAGTGACATTTGCCTCTCCAGTTATTTACTTTCAGAGCACTAAGTACCATGAAAGCACCATCCAGCCTGCCCAGCCCTCTGAGCAGCCCCAGGAAGGAGCTGGCACTAATATAATTTCATATCAAATGAGATTACCCTTCTCCCCCATTAGGCACACTTTTCCTGTAGGGATGGCAGCAATGCAGGGACACAGCAGCTTCTCCAACCAAAACCTGCCTTCAGAGCCGGCTTTTAAGGACGCCTGTTAGTTCCAGGCTGCAGCTGAGCCTTGTGCTCTGAACGGGAGGGACCGAACGGCAGCGCTTGGCCCCGGGCTGGGCTGGATGGATGGCACCTCTCTCCTGTTCCACCTGCAATCGCCCACATCCCGCTCCAGCTCTCACGGGGGCTGCCCTGGGAGGGCCATCCCTGGCTGGTGGGGCAGCCCCTCCTGGCCCAGCGAGCTCTGAGGAGTCCTGCTGGACACGTCTGGGTGGATCTTCTGCTTGGGGTTCCTGTGCCCCCCTTGCTCCTCGGTGCAGCTCCCTCCAGCACCTGCACCTTCCTTCCCCTGGGTTGGCCCTGCTCTGCAGACAGGAGCTGCTTTGCTGAGACAAACCCCTGTGCAGTTCAGAGGATGATTTGCTGAGGGAGCAGCACAGGCAGGGCTGTATCAGGACAGGCTCTTCCACACTGGTGAGCCCTCCTGCAAGAGGCCAGCAGGATACAAATGCGAGCAGTGTTATGACAGATGCCGTGGCACTAACCTCCCCTTATCTTAGGAAGTGAAAATTATGCAGGAAAAATTGCTCTGAGGCCACAAAGACACTGCATAGGCTGAGGGAGGATCTGCTGCATGTGCTGTGTGGCACGGCTCGATAACTCCCAGCACAACCAGACTGGCACAGAGCTGTCATAAGCCATTTGCACCTTTTGACCAGAGAGCCAGGGACTGCTCCTTGGGGTGGATGGATGCTGGTTTGCTGGCAAAAGGCTTTCAGGATCTCATTTCAGGTGCTTTCAGCTCCTGCCTGACTTCGCCACTGCTGAGAACAGAAGGAGGGGTTTTCACACTTGTATCGTTAAACTGTGGCGCTCCCAGGATGTTACAAAGGATTTCACAGACAGGTAAGATCCGTTCACAGGTCCATTAGTGATGCAGGAGACGTGCAGCTACTGACCAAGAAGGGCTCAGGCTGCAGTTTCCCCTGGCTGCTCCTGCTGGGCCCATCTCCCAGTCGGCACCCTCCGGGCAGGATGCTGAGCAGGGTGTTCAGCAGCCACCACGGGACAAGCATTGCTCTGACCTGTTCATGGGGATCTCACAGGGCTGGACTTGGAGTTCAGGCATTTGGATGTTTTGTGAATGATCCAGACTGGATATCCATGGCACTGGAGTGGTCAGATGGAATTGCTCATCTGCCTGTGCTTTCCCTTTGGGCAGGGCATAGATCTGTTTTTCTTTCTTCAGCTTATGGGTAAAAATCAGTATTTTCATTATCTGTGAATTGCAAGAGGGAAATGCACATAATGATCATGGCCCAGAGCCATGTCCCTCCAGACTGCAGCCTCAGCCAGCTCCACCAGCCACCCTGAGCCACGACTCCCTTGGCCCTCCCTGCTGAACCAACCCCCAGCCTGGTGTCCATGAGAAGCTGGGCAAGACACAGCAGTTTTCCTCCAAGTAAGTTTTTTAGTTGGCCATCAGTTCTGTACTGAGCCAGAGGGTCACTTTGCATTGGTGGTGGATCCACCTGACTCTGGGGACTCTCCTGAACTCCAGGGTGTCTCATCCCCAGAGGTGTCAGCCTCGTGGCCAGCTCCAGCTGAGTGCATTATCCTGCTTACCTTGAAAAAGGAAAAGAATGCCATGGTTTTGCTCTTGGCTTGCTGGTGATTACTGGGTGCTAGGCTGTAGGGTGGCTGAAGGGCTCCTGTTGTATTTGGAGTTAAAGTGATATTTTAGTGCCAGGCTGACAGCTGCTGCCATAATGATGCTACCATAGCTTCTCTCATGGCCTTTGCTCTGGGTCAGCTTTACTGCTATGGGTCAGTTTTACTCACAAAGTCAGAACTTGACTCCTCAAACAGCCCCTGGCAGCCTCAGGGGAGGCGCAGAGGACTCTCTCCTCAGAGCCATGCCGGTGGGAAGCCTGTGCCAGGCAGTGGGGGAGTATTGCATCTTCATCTCCACAAGACTTTTGATGCTTCATCTCCTCGCTGCAGTGGGAAAGAAGGGTTAAAAATGTGGGAGCAGGGAAGGGAAAGGTCAAATATGTAGAGCCACTTTCATGTACTTAGGAGAAGAGTGGTAACAGGAGAGCTGTTAAAAATTTTTATAGCTGGCACCAAACAACACTGGTGTTAAAAATCATGGAACTGTTTAATAGCAAGTGGAGGTGTACATTACTTAATTAGAGGCATGCTAACAGTGAAGCCAATTGAGAGATATTATTTTAGTATTTTTTCCAGAGGGCATATCAAGTCTACTCATGAATTAATAAACAGATTGTAAAGCCTAAGCAAGCATATTAGGGAAGTGTGTGTGTGTGTACTGGGTCTATAGACTGGGGCTATGCACACTTGTTTGTTTGTTGCCATTGCATTTGAAATATGTTCCTTGTTTTCCATATAGACCTCAGTGGAAGAATTATAGCATATTGGGTTTTTCCAAAGACTCTAATTAAGATCTTCAGAGTTGATGTGTGTTTACTGAAAAATTATGGCATAAATGAGAACTAAACACCAGCACTCAAGTTAACCCGTGGGTGCCAAGGCAGCCAAGGTGCATTGGCTGTCCCTCAGAAACAAAATCGCAGGGTTCACTCAGCTTCTTTGACCCTCTGATTTAAGTTCTCATTGAAAAGGCATTTTAAGAACTATTAAAAGCTGTCTATGGTTCAGTATCTAGTTCTATGTCTATGGTTCAGTATCTCTGGCCTCTCCCAGCTCTCCCAATTACAGTGTGAGTGTCATCTCAGCTCACACAAAACCCTCAGGTGCTCAGTGGTGGGACAGGTGTGGACTTTTGGGGAGGAGGGACAGTCCTGTCTGTAAAATGAAGTTTCCCCATAGTGGAGCTGCTGGATTTGCTCCGATGAGGACAGCACGAGCCTTTCACACGTCACTAAGGCTATCCTCCATCAGGCCTTCTCCTAACCTTTTTTTTTTTTTTTTTGTCCTAACAGTGGTTTGATTCCTATTTTAAAGCCAGTCTTTAACTCACAGTTGCCACTTTGCTTTGTGTGGGAAGACGAGCAGTCCGACTTAATCCGTTCCTGAGCTCTGCCTTGCAAAGCCCGTGTGCTGGTTCACGCCTCATGGGCAGGCACGAGCTCCCAGGCTGGAGTCCCCACACGGCTCCAGCTCTCCCGACTTCCTTCCTCCGCTCTGCTTTCCTATTTTACATTTTCCTAACAACAGTGATGACAAATGATGGCAGAAAGTCTGTCCTTAGTGGGTATTTCAGTGCACTTGGTTTCCCCCAGCAAGCGCTGGTTTGCACCCCAGCCCAGCACTCCCTTCTCAGCCAGAGCACTCCTCCATCCTGGAGACAGCATTCCTGGCACAAAGCTCTCCTCACACCACCCAGGTTGAAGGGCAAGACCAATGGATTCCCCCTCAGAGAAGAGACAAAAGAGGGATGGCAGACTGTGTCCCTTTCGCCGGGCTGGGGGCAGCCCCACAAGCAGGGCCAGTACTGAGCAGAATGATGAATGCAGGATGCAAAACTGAAAATGCTCCTCCTGTGCTTCCATCGATCTGCCAGCAAAGGCCTCAGCCCTGACATTCAAAATAGAGACATAGTTTTGATGTAGTGGCCCTCCCTGGGCTGCCCTTGAGCAATTTAGGCCACAGAGATTCACAAAACACTTTGTGCAGCTCCAGTGCCAAACCCCAGCCTGGTCCTGCTCTTGCAGAAAGGCTGCAGGAGCCAGCAGGAGCCGTGGGCACCCTGAGGCGAGGGGAGCTGAGCCAGAGGCAGCAGGGATTGCTCCGTGTGTGGCTGGAAGATGATCCAGAGGAGGAGATCACTGCCCAAAACCTCCCGTTCAGGGAGACAGGGACATCAGCCCTAACCACACACCCGAGCAGACCTTTCCTGCACAATCACAGACTTTCAGAAGAGCTTCCAAGGGTCAAACTCCCAAAGCTTTGCCCGGGCTGGGGGACAAGGTGGGCTGAGCTCAGCAGAGAGCTCTGCCCTGGGGTCTGATGCCATCCCTGGTGAAGCCTGGGCACGTGCAGCTTCTGGCCTTTGCCTTTGTGAGCCAGACAGAAACCCAGGGTTTGGTTACAACTTGTTGGGATTATTTTATTAACTGCAATTTTTCTTTTAGAAGAGAAGTATTTTATTACTTTCAGCCTAAAACCTGGAACTAATTGTACATGTGTGGTCCAATTAACCATTAATTTACCCCATTAACCGCTGACACTTACGCATTTACTTTGTATCACATACACATTTGTGTTCCCATAATCTAAGCCTAAGAAGCTTGTCTGCACACTATGAATTAAAGCAATATAAAGATGTTAACAGTTACCTATTGTAGCAACAGCCTCAGGAAGCCCTGAAAAATAATGCATCACAATAAAAAAAAAAAAATTATGCACAGTATTTGAACTCTTAATAATAAAATCTCCAATTAATTCAAGAAGCTCTGATCTAGCTACTCCCTACTAGAGGACTGATCAGGATAAAACCACATTTGATTTACTGAGGCAGCAGGATCAGGGTCTGGAGGTCCAGGGAAACCCCTTCTTGGAATATTTCTTCACCCTCCAGGTTCCCAGTCTGTACCACATGCACAGTACTGTTGCCTCAAGGCCTTTTCCCATGAAGCTCTGCAGGGAATAACACCTTCTCCACATCATGTCCAATTTGATTAAGTCTCTGTCTGGGCACACTGAACGAGCAGGCTCAGCCTGGGCTATCCAAGGACAAGGTGCTGACTCCAGGGCTCTCCCCAGCTTTGTGCCAGGTCAGCCCTGGGGACACAGGAGGAAGATTTGTAGCTGACACTGGAGAAGTGCCTCAATTTGTTCCTCTGCCAAAAGAAGCAGCACATTCCTGCCTTTGGAGAGGGTGCCAGTGTTCTTGTGTAAGATTTGCATTGGAAGGGCAGCCTGCTCTTCCTTGGCTGGGTGTGCCAGTGCCCTGGCTGCCTCTGCAGAGCCTCAGCCTGACCCTGATGTTTCTCTGGATGTGGTATTTTGGGACATGGTTTAGTGGTGGATGTGGCAGAGGTCGATTTACTGTTGGACTTGGTGATCTTAAAGGTATTTTCCACCCTAAATGGTTCTATGATCCCACGTGCACAGACAGTGGTTGATTAACATCTGTAACGATGCTCCTGGACAAGAGAGGCTATTGTGTAACTGCAGTGAAGGAATGACACAGACATGGGGGAGTGAGGCCAGAGAAGGCCATGAAGATGATTAGAAGGATGGAACATCTCTCCTATGAGGAAAGGTTGAAAATTGGGATTGTTCAGCTTGGAAAAGACAAGGCTCCAGGGAAACCTTAGAGCACCTTCAAGTATGTAACAAGGACCTATAAAAAAGAGGGGGACAAACTTTTTAGCAGGGCCTGTTGTGACAGAACAAGGGAGAATGGTTTTAAAATAAAAGATGGTCAAGAAATTCTCGACTGTGAATGGGCTGAGGCCCTGGCACAGGGTGCCCAGAGAAGCTGTGGCTGCCCCAGCCCTGGCAGTGCCCAAGGCCAGGTTGGATGGGGTTTGGAGCAGCCTGGGACAGTGGGAGGTGTCCCTGCCCATGGCAGGGGGTAAAAGAGGAACTCTAAGGGGTCCTTTCCATCCCAACCCATTCTGTGATTCTGTGCTGAAAGGTTTAAGCACACAAGGAAGCAAAGCTACAGCATGTACAGACAGGAATAAAAACCAGAACAGAAGGGTAAAACACCCCATGTGAAATTCTGTGATTCCTGTTCTGTCGAGGGTCAGGTGAGGTTATCACACTCTTCCTGCCACCCAGAGATCAGGTGAACTACAGCCTCCTCCACAAACTGTGCCTTAAAATACACATACCTCAGCTATTTATGGATGGGTCTGGTATCCACCTTGCCTGACAGCTCATTTAGCAACATATGGTGTAATATTAAAATGTGTTCCTTCATTTGAACATACCTTTGGATAACTCTCAGTGTCTTGGTTGCTTATTGATGTTGCTATAGTGTGCAGTGGAGGATGTGAAAAAAGAGCCTGGTTCTGGACACTACTGCCAAAGCTGGTGCTGACATCTCAGCAAGCACTGGTCCTCACTCCATACCAGTTTCATGCTGGTGCAGCTCAGCTAAATTAAGCTGCACTGCTCCACTGGACTTTCATTGACTTAATTATACCATCATGGAGGAGGTATAAAGGAGTGAAAATCAAGTCCACTTAAAGAAAAAGCAGAGTAGGTATTTCTTTAGGACATGAACTGTTCATAATCCAATGGATATCTTTTATGCTGCGTATTGATCTTCTTGTGAGAACTAACTTGAAGTTAATTTCCGAATTGCCTGACCTCAAGCAGTTAAGATATTGCAATATAAAAATTCAATTCAATTCAATTCACAATTCAATTAATAAACCAATAGTGGTCAAAATACTTGATTAATGTCTTACACTTCCTTTACAGGAGTGTGAATGCAGGGAGCATCCAGCATGAAGGGAAAGGTGCTCTCTGGAGGAGCAGGATGCACTGTCCCTGCAGGGTGGCAGAGCACACCTCCTCTGCTGCTGTACTGAGAGCTGCTGGGCGGTAGCCCAGGGGTGAGGTTATCCTGGGATTTTTGAGAACAAAGGAAGGGGAAGATTGGTGCTCTAGGTGACAGAACTCCATCCCCACCTGGCAGAAACTGAGAGGTTGGCAGGGTTTAGGCTGGTTTGGATTGGAAGGGACTTAAAGCTCATCCAGTCCCACCCCTGCCATGGGCAGGGACACCTTCCACTGTCCCAGGCTGCTCCAAGCCCTGTCCAACCTGGCCTTGAACTTCAGGGATGGGGCAACAATGGAAACCAACAGTGATGAGAGGACTTGGAAGATGGTGCTGAAATACATGCAGGGAGCAAAGACTTTGAGGAGCTCCTGTCCTGTGATTTGGGACAGAGCTCCACCCCACTGTACCACATCTGCAGACAGCACTGTGGAAACAAAGACATCTCAGGATACTCCACCCTGTAATGAGTTTCTAAACCAGCACAATTTTCACCAGGAATTTTGGGCGAAGATGTTGTCCACCCTCAAAGAAAAAAACCTCACTAAAGATGAGGGTTGCTTCCCAGAAATTTAAAGAGGGGAGCTTGACTCTTTCACCAGCTGTCAGTGCTGATATTATTCCGTGTAGGAGCAGCTTGTACACAGCACCCTTTACAATGGTAGCAGGGAAGCTGGAAGGTTGTTATATCAGACTATCAAGTTGTTATGTTGGATTACATATAATGCTATCACAAATGACAGAATGCTTGCCTCCCATCAAAAATTTAAAGAGCAATAGACCTCTTTTCAGCTGTCATTGCTGATAACATTTTATGCACGAGTTTATTCAGGCTCCAATAGAGATGCAGCCTGTCAATAAAGAAGCCCTGGCAGATTAGGTATCGAGTATATTAAAGCTAATGGTACTAATGTGACTGCACAGCCTAATCTGACATTTTCCAACAGTGACAAAAGGAACCCTTGAAGTTGTCCCTGATGGTGGCAGCTCGGCACGTTGGCCCTGGGTTTGTGGGGTGGAAAGCTGAGCAGGAGGAACGAGGCGGGCAGGAAGCACGGAAAGGTCAGCGAGGCTTTCTGCCCGGGAAACACGGCCCAGGCCTTCCCTTCCCCTCGCTCCTGTCTCATCTGCTCTGCTCCTCTCTTCCAGAAAAGTGGGGAGAGCAACAAATAATGGCCCTAAATTGCCGCAGAGGTGACCCAGATTACACATTAGCAAAAGCACTGGAGGGCAGGAAGGGTTCAGCACCGAGGGATTGCTGGACAGGGCGAAACACCTCCGTCATTACAAGGCTTTCAGAAGGGGTTAGGGAAACATCTGCCAAGAATGAGGAGAGGTGGCTGATTCTGCCGAGGAGACCCTACACTACTTTCTGCCATTCAGTTTCTTGTTCTCAGAAACAGCCACGGCTTCCTACTGCCAGCAGAAAGGGTGTGTGAGTCTGCTCTGCTGGGAACTGTTTGGGCCAAAAATAGTCCATTTAAATCAATAAGGAGCTGTGGTTTTACAGCAGCTGGCCTGGTTTTGCTCCCCTTTCCCCCTTCCTGCTCATAAGAGGTCTCAGCAGCCGTCGCTGACCTTTTGAGGGATGAGAAACCAGGAGAAAGCCTTTCCTAGGTCTGGGAAAGTGGAGCATCCACAAATTTGAATCTGTCCCTCACAGCTGGCAAATATTCACATGGACAACCTGATCTTCAAGAAAGACAGTCTGTTCCTGGCAGTCTGTACATTGCAACTGTGGTGTCTTCATGCTGTTCTTGATGATAAAACACAAGCCTCCACAGTTGGATAGTTCTAGCTAAAATCCAAATCTGTGTGTGATGCCTCCCTTCCTGGGGAGGGAAGGGGAACACGAAGGGCTGCTGAGAGCTGGAGCCTGGGTGTGTGAGGGCTCATGGGCTCAGCACTGCTGTGAAATTTTTGTGTGGCTTTGTGAGCAGTGGGCAGGGTGAGAGGCCTCAGCCAAGCAAGGCTCCATCTCTGGCAGGGCGAGCTGCTCAGAACAGGGGTGGAAAGGAAGGTCACAGAGATACCAATGGGCTGCAAGCAGGGCTCCCCCAAACAGCACTCAGGCTCCCCCAAACAGCACTCAGGGCTCCCCCAAAGAGCACTCAGGGCTCCCCTAAACAGCACTCAGGGCTCCCCTAAACAGCACTCAGGGCTCTCCCAAAGAGCACTCAGGGCTCCCCCAAAGAGCACTCAGGGCTCTCCCAAAGAGCACTCAGGGCTCCCCCAAAGAGCACTGTTCCTCCAGTCCCAGCACAGACACACAGCAGGACATGAACTTGCTTACTTGCACTGAACACAGAATGGAGGTAATTTCCAAGCTGATGCCCCATCCCTGGAGAGTCCAAGGCCAGGCTGGAGGGGGCTTGGAACAACCTGGGACAGTGGGAGGTGTCCCTGCCCGTGGCAGGGGTGGAACTGGATGGGCTTTAAGGTCCCTTCCAACCCAAACCATTCTGGGATTCTGGGATGTTCACAGATGAATGTTGCTGTGGTGGGAAATGTGTAGCATCATTAAAAGCACAGGACTTTTGAAGGCAAACACCTCATCCAGACAAGTGAAGGATCACTACAAGTAGGGATTCCTGAAGCCATATCTCCCTGCTCCAGAGGGGGAAAAAAATGCTTGACAATATTAATATAATCCTTACAAAGATTAAAGGCAGCTCAATGACAGCAATTGAAAGAGAAATCCAGCATCACCCAGCTATGTTTTGCTTAAGCAAGAAGTAAGGACAAAAGAAGGGGAACATATCCAGCACCTGTTGCTCATGCTGAGTCTAGAGAAGGTTTTCTGGTCACTCTGGCTGCTTTGAAGCTTGGGGATTATTACAAGTATGAGGATAAGTCCTCAATTTATTTATGCTTTAAAAATCTTTGTGTTTTCAATAACAACTATCAACGTGGTGCAATGAGGTTTTTGGTTTCTGAAATGGCTCTCTGTGTGTTTCTCTGGTTATTCACTGTTTGTATTCTAGGAAAAAAAACCACTTTGAAAAATAATGACAATGTCTCTCAGAAAATAATGAGTTCCTTCCAGTTAGCTGTTGAATTGTTTACTGCTGTAGCTGAATAATAACAGCACATCAAAGACGACTGCTGTAATTAAAAGATTTGTGAACATAGGTTAACAAATTAGTGCATCATAATGTGCAATTGTCTAATTAGGACAAAAATTCTAGTTCCACGTAAAAGACCAATAAGAAGAAATTATAAGGGAGAAAAGACAGACAACAGCATTGATACTACAGAACACTGGCAAAGATGTTATCTGTAACTTTTGAATGGTATCACTAACACCCCAGGGGAATCAGCATTTTTGTGGATTAATTTACAGAGAAATTCAGCCTGCCACACGAATCCCATGGGCTGGTTGAGGACTCCCATGAAAGGACTAAATTTGTTAGTGAATGTCTTAAAGCATTTTTCATTCTCCCAGCACTCAGAAGGCCTGGGAGCAGAGATGCTGTGGCTGCACACACCCAGGAGAGCTCAGAGGCCGGGTGGGACAGAAGGAGGTGCCTGACATCCCCAGGGTCACTGCTGGGCTGTGAGGCAGAGGGGGAGAAATCCTTGCTCAGTCAAAGCTAAAGGCAAAAGTCCTCTTGAGTTTAGTGGGTTGAGAATTTCATTTGGAGAGATGAAGGCCAGTGTTTCCCTACACTGAGGAACAGATGGCAGAACAAGTTTGGCTTTGATTCAAGCACCAGAGGGAACCTCCATGGTTTCAGCAGAGTTCAGTGCAGAAATGCTGAGCTCTCCAGACAACCCTGCTCTCCCATCAGCGTGGATATTACTGAGTGCTGAGTCTCCTGAGGACCTGCCTTAACGTGAGCTGAACCCCTGGGAATCAGCTCTGTGCAGGGTCTGGGCTCAAAAGCAAACCCTCACTCCTCTGTACTCTGTGCTCTGTGCTGTTGGTCCTTTAGGGAAGGTGTGGCAGAGCACAGAGCAAGAGTCAGATGCTCCTGTTCAGTGGTTTCACCTAAACCAGACAGGGCCCCTGCACAATCTCTGGGGCACAGTTAAGAGCTCTACAGCCTGGTGTATACACAAGAGAGGATAAAATAGGTCCATACACAGGGATACAAACCACCACAGGGCTCCTCACCCCGGCCAGGAACACGCAGGATTGCAAATCACTGGGCGTGCAAAAAAAATGGGTGTTCTCATCCCAGAGCAAGTGCTTTCAAGAGGCTTAGTAAAATGCACGAGGATAAAAAACCTGGAGTGGTAGCTGCCCCAAGTGGATCACAGGAGCAACTTGAGTCAGACTGGAGGGAAAAGACGCACATGGTTAGTAAAGCAACTGTCATTTATCATGTTTATTCCCAGTAATGACACTGCAAGCCTCCACTCCATCTTCGGGAAGAGCACACGGCCAACTTCTGCAGGAGTTAATCGCAGGGCTGGAACATGCACTCTGGTGCATCCCATCCTGTACCTAATGGACCGGACAGCTCCATCGGCTGCTCCGGCCGCCTCCCCGTGCCCGGCAGCTGCTGGGGACACCCACGGCAAACACCCCGGCCCTGCCTGAGCCAGCACAGCCTTCCCCCCGCTGGGGCTGAGCTGTCTGAAAGCAGAGCACAGCCCAAACCCCTCCGGAGCTGCTCCGGGCAGCGCTGCTCGGGCTCTGCCTCCCCCGGCCCCCGCACCCTCTGCGGGCTGCGGCTGCTCCCGGCTCCTGCCACGGCCACACAAACCCTTCCCTCTGTCCCAGCAAAGTTTGCCTTGGAGCCGCTGTCAGAAAACACCCTTATTAATAATCAGGGATTCTGTAAGGGTTTTGTTTATGTCTCTTTGTATTTATATGTACGTATGCATGAGCTGTAGTGCATTTCGTTATGCTTTGAGAAAACAAATTTTAAGTTGCTGGTGGGGTATTTTCTCAAAGCTGTTTTAAATGGGAAAACACACCTTTCGGAGAAAACAAGGGTAATTTCGTGAGTTTCTTCTTCCTACCAGTAAAGCCCGAATGGGACAAGGACCGGGGAACATGCAAATTTGTAAGAAGGCACACGGCTTTGTGTTGTCTCAATAGGGCTTTTTTGTTTCCTCTTGATTTGGGAAATAGTTGTTAATCGCTGCCTAATTTTCATTTTAAATAGGCCGTATTGGTAGTACCCGATTCCATAAGAAAGAAAAACACAGCAATAGAACTTTGTGCAACTGTTTTGGGCAACAATGGAAACCATAGCAATAAACACAAACACATGAGTGTTTACCCCAGGAGAGCCTTAAAAAAGCTAATGAGCAATAAACAAATCAGAACTCTACCTGACAAAACTGGGATCTGGTGCAAGAAAAAGCCCAACGGTTCGTGAGATTTTTCTGCTGGTCAGCTTTACACACAGAGCCTGGAGTCTTCTGTAATAAAGCTCAGGCTCTCTGGTGCCCAAATTACTCAGTGCTGTTTGTGCTGCTCCTCTGAACCCAGCACACTTGGGCTGCAGCCTCTGCCTGCGGAGAGCACGGCGGGGTGCTGGGGTCGCAGATCCTGCATCTACCAAAGGCACCACTCACTGTTGTTTATGTGAGTCTTAATCCAGTGGAATAATGTTTGTTTAGGTCCCATCTGAGATGAAGAGTTACATCCTTTGTGAGTTGATTCTGGTCGGTGAGTAAACAAGGAAACTTGTAAATTAAATGGTTTTTGTTGGGTATTTTTTGGCCATATGTACTAATTAAAGATTTCTTCTTTTTTTTTTTTCCCACCTCGGCTTTTAGAATGTTTCAGGTAAATTCCTCAGTAAAGCAAATTGGAAAATATAGTACATATTGTAACAAAACCCAGCTTCCTGTAAGTTGAGAGGCTGCCTAAACAACAAAAAGACTGACAAAACAAGATTCAAACAAGTCTCTGTAAGCATGCATGTAATCTTGGAAAGGGTCCTACTTTGTAAAGATCCTGTAATAAATTAGAGGAGTTGCAGACACATCAACAAGACAAAGTCCTTCAGTTTGTGTCATTTTGTGGTTTGCATAACCTTTGCTGTAAGTGACAGGGTCCCCAAATCCTTGAGAACACTTCCAAAAAAGCAAGCAGATGTTTGAAAACATGGGCTAACTCTGAGCACCCTTGTTGGAGACAGTAAAGTTATGCAAGTTCTATGGAAATAAGGGGAGTATAAGAGACAGACCCTATTATAGGTCACTCCTCATGGCTATTGGGAAATCCAGGTGGACAGAACTGTAGGAAATCATATTTCATTAGTTCTGCTGCTCAGGTTTCTGAGTTTTCTATATAGGTCAAAGCTTTTCATAATCGAGAAGCTGAGTCTTAGCTGTTTCTTCAGGCTGGACCTGAAAAGGAGTGCAGGTAGCTGTGCTCTCACACCGAGACCATTCTCAGTTCAGGGCAGCTCAGCACAGAAATCCCTGCCTCAAATGTGTGACCTGATTTCCAGAGGCTTTGTGAGCCCATATGTTTCGAGGGGTGCTCAGTACTTCTGGTGCCTTTCGATTTCTAAATATGGACTTGGAAAGCCTCATTTTAACCACGCACTTTTGGAAAGTGTTGGCAATAGTTTAGAGAGACTGTGCAGCCCAGCACGCCTCGCTGCAGCAGATTGCTCCCAGTGATTTATATATTCCTGGTGCTCACTGTCTCTGATGCCTTTTCAGTGCCTTACAGCTGTTGCATTTATGCAGCACTCTCTATCTTGACCTTAGCCCTTGAATTTCTCAGCTGTTCTACTCTCTTAACATCTGGGCCTGAAAGGTCACTAATTTACCTTATGTTTCCCTGCTGTGGGTGCCATTGGGTTGAGTGGGTACATTTTGAAAAATAACACTCTGTTGGTGGGCTGCCTTTGAGAAGGGCCTTCTCCCCTCAGCATCCTTGTGTTGCCTTCTCCCACTGCAGCAGCTCTAAGTCATCAAACATCTGCCCTGGAGAGCATTGGAGTGTACTTGTTGGATCCTTCTGTGTTACAGAAGCACGCCAGGTATCCAGTGTGCTGATATTAAATTGCTTTTGCAGCTTGCCGGGAGATTAAGGAAGGGAGCTTTATTTGTGCTAACGTCCTTTTAATGCATCTCAAAAGACCATAATAAACATCTCCTGGACTGTAAAAGGAAAATATATATCTAGAGGTTGTGGTAAATTCTGAAATACTGACATACCTAATAAAAATTCTATCTCAATGGGTTAACATTTAGTGAAATGTTAGATGATGTGAAACCAGACCTGGCTTCACTTCAAGCCCAGGTCACTGATGTCACTTGGGGAAATTATGAGAACTTCCATTAACTTTGTACTGGCAGACCTCCCAATCTACTTCACATCTACACATTTTTAACACCCTGTGAGCAATACAAAGTGTCATTTCTCACATCTGAGAGCCAGGCAGTATTGCAGAGCCTCTCTGCATACCGAAGGCTACTTCAGAAATTAGCAGATCAGATCTCTCATTGGTTTTATACAGAGCTGTTTGTGGCAAATGTCTTGGTCTCAGAAACCGAGCACAGCCTTGGGCTGCTTGTCAAAGCCAGCACAGCAGGACAGAGCTTTAAAACTTGGGAAAAGAGTGCAAGAATGTTAAATCAAACAGATTTTAAACATCTAGGGCCAAATCCAGCCCGAGTTTTGAAACTGCTGAGATTGGTTCACCACACAGCCCCTGAATTGGGAGCCCCAGACAGAACAAAGTTAGTGACAAAGCTTTGGGAGGGGGACACTCCCAGAACTTTTAAACTATTATCTCAGATGTACTTTGTTCCCTATTTTCCCCATAACCTTCTTTTTTCCTCCTGCCCATTTGCCTTTACAAACTTGCCAACAGACAACTTGTTTTGAAACTCAAACAAGTTGGTCTGGAAAGGACTTTCCATTAAAGCCTAAGAATTGGAGCAGACTTAAAAGTGGCTGGTAGTATTTTCAGAAAAGAGGTATTTGGCAAGTCTTTAATGTCATGCTTGCCTAGAACTGCTCTCCTCTTTAATTAACTCGGTAAAAATCCTCTTGTTACTCCATTTTATTTGCTTAAACCACTACAGAAAAATACATGCATACGAAACCGATTAATAAATCCATAGAAATGTGCTGTTTACTGTGATGCAGCGGAGTACCAAGTTCCCTGTACATAATTCAAGCCCCTGGCAACAAAGTCATTTGTGCAAGCCCCCTGTTTTGACACAAACAAAAAGGTGGAGCATCCTCAGAGAGAAGCACAGGCTGTGGTTTTCAGCTCATCTTCTCGAGGAAGCCTTGAGGTGGGTATTAATAATTGAAGTTCAAAGCAGTGTCCAGGGTTTCTCAGGCTCTGTGCACACGGAGCCTCCTGGGACGTGTCTGCTCCAGAGCCTGACCCGAGAGTGCTGCGCTGGGAATTGCCATCCCTGCAGCCCAGGTGGGAGCTGCGGCAGAGCTTTAACTCTGCAGGCCCCGGTGCTCCAGACAAAATGGTTACAGCTGCACCAAAGGCAGCGACAGTGCCTGTGACAGGGAGGCATTACGGGCAGGTTTTCACCCCTAAGTCTCAATAAGCAAGTGATCCGTGGCGGCAGCAATCGCGGCTGAGCGCGGCTCGGTGCTCGTGCTGAGAGATGCCAAGGAAGTGTTTCGACAAACCCTCCCTGTGGTGGCCAGGGAGCAGAGCAGGGGCCACCGGGGCCCTCCCGTGCTATTCTGGCGGCTTTCTGCAAAGAGAGAAATATTTCCTTAATTCACTAAATTGATGTTCTGACATTTAGCTTTAAGTATCTTCTATTTCCCTCAGTATGTGACCTTTCCCTTTCTCATTGGGCTGTTGCCCTACTCTGCTCGGGAAAAGGCAACACGCAGCCATCGTCAGCCTCATGTGGCCGGTTCTGGCCATCAGCATCCATCACCTCCTCCTGCATCCCTCTCCCGGCCATCAGCATCCATCACCTCCTCCTGCATCCCTCTCCCGGCCATCAGCATCCATCACCTCCTCCTGCATCCCTCTCCCGGCCCGGCTCCTCCGCATCCTCCCGGGCCAGGAGCGGCGGCGGGCGGTGGGAGCCGACACGGGCTGACACGAGCAATGACACAGCAGCGCTGTGCTGGAGGGCCGGTCATTCCCACTGCCACTGTGACTGCACTTCTCTCCAGCAGGACGTGAAGCAGCTGGGATTAAACCGGGATGGGAACGCTGTGGATCATCCCGCTGTGATTTCCCCCGGGACCGCGGTGACGGCTGCAGCGAGACGCGCTGGTGGTGGCACATCAGCACTGCCACGGGCTCCCCTCGCACTGAACATTCCTGACCCTGGCCCTTTACCCAGCAGTGCATACAGGAGGTGCAGCCACAGCAGGGAAGGGAGGGATGCAGGCTGGTCCAGCCAGGGAGGGGAGGGATGCAGGCTGGGCCAGCCAGAGAGGGGCGGG
>VZRZ01008250.1:410291-429588 GCA_013398175.1 Climacteris rufus
GAGGGGAGGGATGCAGGCTGGTCCAGCCAGAGAGGGGAGGGATGCAGCCTGGTCCAGCCAGGGAGGGGAGGGAGGCAGCCTGGTCCAGCCAGAGAGGGGAGGGATGCAGCCTGGTCCAGCCAGGGAGGGGAGGGATGCAGCCTGGTCCAGCCAGAGAGGGGAGGGATGCAGGCTGGTCCAGCCAGAGCTCCGGACCGGGAACGACAGCACTGCCCTGATGGACAGGGTTTAGTGGTACATGAAGAGTTCACTTAAAAATGGACAGGAAAAGGAGAGGGGGAGGAAAAAGAGGAGATAAAAGATGCTAAGCTGGAGGTAGCAGGTAAGAGGGATGATAAGACAGGGAAGGAAGTTGAATCCAAATACAGAACACCCGTGCACAGGGAATGCAAATGAGGGGCTGGACTGGATAGAAAACCAATAGGGCTTTATCTGGAGATTGAGAAAAGAGAGATTAAAACAAATGTTCAAAGGTAAATGTGTGTTGTAGAAAAATGGGAGCCGTAGAGAGAGTAGACAGTGCTCTGATGTACCAACTTCACCCTCAGCTCTGTGAGTTTTCCAAGTTGTCTGGGCCAAGAGGAGAAGAGCCAAGCTGGGGTGTTGTAACAGGGCTGGCAATGACAAAGAAGAATGGGTGTGAGAGCAGCGATGGAAAACAGGCGGGGACAGCACTGCTCGGAAGCAAAGGCAATTTTGTCTTGTAACCGTGTGCTCACTCAAGCTTGACAGAGAAAGAAGAAGAAAAATACATTCCTGTTATAAAAATTCCTGTGTACGTAAATCACGCGGCAAACCCCACGGCGCGTGGCTCGGTGTGCCCAGGCCCGGCTGCCAGCTTTCCTGAGGCCTTCTTGCTGAGCTTGGGCTGGTTTTTAATGCCTCTCTGTAAACCATGGGTGAGGCTGCTGCACTCCCAGCCTTTGCCCCTCTGACCTTTGGAGATGGTCATCTCCTGGGGCTGTGCTGCTACATCTGTAGGTAACGTGCAAACAATGCCTCTGTGTTGGCAGCGTTGTGAGGATGGTGAAGACTGGAGATGCCAGTGGTGCTTTGTGTAAGCCTGGCCCCAGACTAGTGAAGCTAAGATGGCTTTTGCACTTTTAAGTATAATTTTGTCACTGAGTAACATGTCACAGATATGAAGCTTTCGTGGGAGATGAGGTAATGAACTAATGTGGGAGCTAATGAAGGTCATCTCGAGAGAGCAGTAGGAATAATGCCTACTGCTGGGAGGCTTCTCACTGGGAGCCCTCAGACCTCAGCACTTCCCAGTCTAAATAAGACATATACTTCCCTGACCTTGTCTTCTCCAATGTAAACGCAGAGCAGGATGTACTTAGAATAAAGATAAATAAGGCCTTACCCAAATAAAACACTAGTCTGCAGAAACAAATCTCCTCCAAGCAAGAGAGGGAATGGAAGCAGAAACTGATGCTACTCTACTGGAAAAAAATTATATGTTATAGAGATGGAGGAATACAATATCTGGTTCAGAGTGCAGTAGTAGTAAATGCAACTTAAAGTTGAAAATGCTATTGCAAAATCTTGTGACTTTTACTAGTTACATTGTGGAAGGAATAACATTTAATTTCTCTACCTGCACTTTGTTTTTAAAGATGCTGTGGGTTCAGCAAAGTGATGTGCAGAGTCCTGCCCCTGGGTCAGGGCAATCCCAGACACAGCCACAGGCTGGGCAGAGAGATGATTGAGAGCAGCCCTGGGAGAAGGACCTGGGGGCGATGGGTGGTGAAAAACTCCCCATGAGGCAGCAGTGAGTGATCCCAGCCAGAAACCAATGGAATCCTGGGCTGCATCCAAAGCAGTGTGGCCAGCAGGTGAGGGAGGGCTTCTCCCCCTCTGCTCTGCTCTTGTCTGACCCCACCTGGAGTGCTGTGCCCAGTTCTGCTGTCCCCAGCATAAGCACATGGAACTGTTGGAGCCAGTCCAGAGGGGCCATGAAGTTGGTCAGAGGACTGGAGCACCTTCCCTGTGCAGACAGGCTGAGAGTTGGGAATGTTCAGCCTGGAGAAGAGGAGCTTGTGTGGAGACCTCACAGCACCTTGCAGGGGCTGAAGGGACTACAGGGAATCCAGAGAGGGACTTTGCATCAGGAACTGTAGTGACAGGACAAGGGAGAATGGGTTCAGATGGAAAGAGGGGAAATTTAGGTTCGATATTAGGAAGAAATCTTTCAGTCTGAGGGTGGTGAGACACTGGCACAGGTTGCCCAGAGAGGCTGTGGATGTCCCAGCCCCGGCAGTGTCCAAGGCCGGGTTGGAGAAGGCTTTGAGCACTGTGGGATAGTGGGAGGTGTCCCTGCCCATGGCACAGGGGAGTTGGGACTCGATGATCTTTAAGGTCCATTCCAACCCCTCATGAATCTGTGATTCTATGATTTTTCCCCTAGATGTGAAGTAGACAAGTGCGGCTGATCTTTGGGGGGATAGATGGAAAATCACAACTTTCTGAAAAAAATTACTAGGAACCTGCATCAATTGGAACCAAGTGGAAGACAGAGGGAGGTTACATTAGCCATGATAAGATTCCCAGTTCAGCTTCTTGCAACTACAGCCCTTCTGCACTTCACTGCAGGGAGTGGTCAGGTGAGATCTGCTTTTTCCTGTGAGGGTAGGGAGGCTCTGGCACAGGGTGCCCAGAGGAGCTGTGGCTGCCCCATCCCTGGAAGTGTCCAAGGCCAGATTGAGCAGGGCTTGGAGCAACCTGGAACAGTGGAAGGTGTCCCAGCCCATGACAGGAGGTGGAATGGGTTGAGCTTTCAGGTCCCTTCCAATCCAAACCATTCTGTGATTCCATGATTCTCCTCTCAGCCAGCACAGCAGCAGGAGGTCACTGTGCTCCTCCAGGCTCTCCTGTGCAGCACAGCCCTGGGGTTACAGCTCCCAGCACAGGGCTGGAGCAAGGATTACACTGAGCCCCACGTTTCTAACACCACCTCCTAGTGAGGAAGCTGAGAGGCAGCTAGGAACTGGGGGAAGCAAGGGGGAATGATTTGTATTACAAATAACGACGTGAAAAGGGGTGGAGGAGCCCTGTCAAAATGTAAATGTGTAATTTACATAATTGGGCAGCCAGGATTAAACGAAGCACAGAGAAGGATAAGGATTATGTGGAGGGACAGAGAAGGGAAATGAGAGCAGCATAGAGAGAAAACACTGCAGATAGATGGAAAATCTCAGATAAGCAAGAGCAAAGGGAGAAGTTGAACTACTGAAAGGCAGCAAAAGGAGAGGGAGCTGAGAGGAGCAGTGGTGTGTGTTACTAATCCACGCTGTATCTGAACTAGCTAGGAAGTGTGCAAATTAATTTTAAAAGGAGCTTGAAATCAAAGAGGAGTGTCAGCTGGGCATTAAACACCCCCTTTAGTGGTGACCTTGAGAGCCTGGACCACCAGTACCTAACAACCAAACACAGCATTCCTGAACGCTTCATTCAAATCTCATCCATAATTAATTTTGCCTTTGATGAATGGGTCATTCTTCACCAGGATATTTGTCAGCTGTCAAAAACACCCAAGTGGTGGCCCCTGACAGCCTTCTTGCTGTCTCTTGCCCTGGGGCAGCAGTGGTGGCTGTCTGTCTCTGCCCAGCCTTTTGCAGGAGCTCTGCTTGATGTGTCTGGTTGAACCCAGCAAGGTCTCAGGTGCTGACACTGCTCAGCAGTGACAAACATTACAGGCACCAAATCATCCAGTCCTGGTGTCCAAATTCCTGCACATGTCAGACCAGGTCAAGGAGCCCTTCTCCTTACCCACTCCCATGGACTTGTTTCCCTGTGCCTTGTTTGTAAAGAGAAGATGGTTGTAGCCAAGCCAAGTTCAAAGCCACGTTCCACACAAAGCCATATGTAGAGGCAAAAATGTAATACTCCTTTTAAGATTTTTTTTGTGTGAGTGCCTCAGGGCAGGAATTGCACTGTACTTGCTACTGTGCACATGTAAAACATAGAGAGTGTTTGCAGCCCTGGAAAGCTTGCATCTGATGAGAGAGAGAGCGAGGGAGTGAACACAGGCAGGGGAGCGTGAAGAACGAGGCAGGACGGGGCTGGGATGTGGCAGCACGATGGAGGCACCTACTCCTTCCCTTCCACCTCTGTGGGATTCTGGCTGCATGGAATGGAGAGACATGGAGCTTTATTAACATGCCACAGAATACTAATATTGTTTTATTGTCTGTATTGACAGAGCACAACTTGTTCAGGTGACACTCAGCTCAGAGGGATGTGGGAGCAAGAAAAGATGGTGGTGGATGTCGGTGTTCAGAGGGAGATCGGTTTGCTCATGCATCCTGCAGAAAATGCAGAGTCTCTCTTTAATGTATCCCTGGTTGGTTTCTTTCTTAACACTCTAAACTTGGATTCAGCAAAAATAAAACCTGCTGCTTGACAGCTCTTTAAAGGGTGATGGAAGGAGAAGAAGGGTGAGGGAACCTCTTTTTAAGAAGGTGCAGATCAGTTCTGTTTTTACTATAAGTGTTACGGCATCCTTGCTGAGAGCTGAGAGTAAACTCATTGAGTGAAACCTTCCAGGTGGGACGTGGGGACAATTTGTCCTTGCTTACTGTTGTCCCAACTTGCTGTTGTCTCTGCAGTTACTTTTCAGCAGGTCAGTGCTTCCTCTGGGTGATTACAGCTCCCAGAATCTGACCTTGTCCCATCATCTGGGGTTTCTGTCACCAGACTTCTCCCCCTGGGCCCCAGTAATTCAGCTAAAGCACTCACATGTTAATTCTTCAATGGGGTATCTCAAGAAATGTGCTTATTCAGCTCTCTCAGTTAAGAAGGGAGAAGCTGGGTGAAGGTTTAATACAGGAAAATGTGAGTCCAGACACAGAAGTGAAATTAAGTGTTAACAAAAAACACCACCACAAAGCCTTACACACTCAGATTGTAAATCTCTTCCTATTGCAGTTACTGAAGTCTCTTATTTTATGTAGTGTCACATTTAACTTATTCTCCAGCTATCACAGACTGTTTCAGACACAGGAGGAACTGAACTCCTAATAAAACAGTAATAATAAAAAAGCCCCAGACAGGCCTTCATCAACCCCTAGTGAGAAGCAGAGCTTGAGGGGGAGGGAAGGGAGATTAGGAAAGGGCAGAAGAGGAGAAAACACAGCCCTTGGGTTCGACTTGGCTATCCCTTATGAACCACTTGCTTTTTGCCTTATTCTTTATCTTTTTTTTTGTCTACAGGCAGGCTGTATGGCCAGTTAACTAAAGCAAATAGAGAGCTTGATGTTGCAGATCTATAAATCTGAAAGAGCTGGTATCCCTGAATTTTATGTCATTTTGTTACTCAGGATTCTTCCAAGTATATTATCTCACTCAATTTTGAAAATACTGCCTTCTGTCACAGTTTAATTAATCTTGTACTCCCAGGGGTTGTAATTTTGATTGTCTAAAATGTACAGTATTGTGCTTGGAAATTATTTATGTGGTTGTTAAATTGCCACTGTATCTTGATTTTTACATCATCATTTTTTATAATATAAATAAAAGTCCAGTCTTGGCTTTTCCTAAATGTTGGTTGTTCCAAGATTGGTCATTTTCCCTGCAATGTCATTCATTTCTCTCTGTTGTTACAGAACTCCTAAGCTTAGGGTCAGCTTGGCTCCCCAGGAGCATCCAGCTCTTTGGAGGAATAAAGTTCTTCTGCTGAAGCTCTCCAGGAGTTCTGTGAGCTGTAGAGGCAATGGCAGAGCTCCCAGTGCTCCCAGTGCTCCCAAACACTGACAAGAAGGGGTGTTCTACATTCTTACTAGTGAGCTTTCCTAGTTTTTCTTCAAGATAAAATTGGGCAGAATAATCTTTTCTACTCTGGGGAAAAATGGTAAATCAGTCAATAAATGCTCTTGTCAAAACTTTGTTATTGTACAACCTTAGTCTGGCTAAGCTACCAAACTGGAGCTGTGTTTACACCTCACTGATGGAGAATCACTCCCAGAAAACAACAGCTCCTTCCATGGAAAGCAATGTGAGGTGTTTCTGAAAGAGCTTCCTGGCAAAATGCAACATCTGATCCTGCCTTTGAGGATTTGACAATGAAAAAAACCAAAACATAATTCATGTTTGACCCAAACCTCTTTGTAATACCAATCTTTGGGATGTTTTGCATCTCCACACTGTGCTCTAAACAGCTATTAACTCTCATTTGTATGATGAGCACAGCAAATCCTCCCCAAATTTTCAAGTTACTGTGAACGAAGAATTAATTTTCTGAGACTCAACCTAGGTGAATTGATTTCATATTCATTTCAAAAAACAGTCTTTAAAAAAAAAGAATTTTCAGTAATTAGAGATAGATATTTCATACTCTCAAAACTCTGAAGTCCAGATTTTCTAAAATCAAGGCAGCAGCCAGCAAAAGTACAGGGCTGATTTATGAAAACTGTGTTGAACAACTGATTGTGGAAGATGTGATTCGTATACTACATACCATAGGCTTGCAAAACTATTTTTCAAAATGCTGAAGGCTAATGTCTTTCTCCTATTATTATTTAAAAGCTGAGATTACTGAACAGCCACTTGTCTTCAGCTGCTGTCATTCTAGAAGTATTAGAGTTGGACAACCAAGATTTGAGGTAAGAGGCGATCACATCCTACTCTACAAAGCCAAGATCTCATTGAATTTGATCTCATTTATCATTTGAAACTATCAGAATGACTAAATTAAGCTGTTTAACAAAAGTAACAGTTTAGGATTATAAGAGAACCTAAAAGAGACTGGATAAGAACTCCTGCTCCTCCTGAGGTCATGGCAATCTAAGAAATACCTTGGCCAGTCACAGTCTTTCATCCACAGCAAAGGTGTGCACTGTGGTTCTTGAGATGGAGATGACTGCAGTGAGGGGATTCAGAGAACCACAGAATCCCGGAATCATTAAGGTTGGAAAACACTCCAAGATCATGGAGTCCAGCCTGTGACTG
Source organism: Climacteris rufus (assembly GCA_013398175.1). Taxonomy (NCBI): domain Eukaryota; kingdom Metazoa; phylum Chordata; class Aves; order Passeriformes; family Climacteridae; genus Climacteris; species Climacteris rufus. The sequence continues at coordinate 417,240 of VZRZ01008250.1, forward strand.
ATCTCCATTTTGTCAACCAGACCAGAGCACTGAGTGCTACACGCAGTTTTTTCAAAAAGAAACATCCAGTTGTTTCTTGTACACTTCCAATACAATTCAGCCCAAACTGTAATGCCCTGGTTCCACCCACACCTATTTGTACACTGAAAATTTTGTTCCATACTGATCACATAGATTCAAATATTGAAATTCCTGGAAGTGTCCAAGGCCAGGTGGGATGGGGCTTGGAGAACTTTGGTCTAGTGGAAGGTGTCCCTGCCCATGGCAGGGAATGGAACTGGATGATCTTGAAGGTCCCTCCCAAGTCAAACCAATCTGGGATTCTATGAAATGGGACTTCTCGAGGCAGTACAGTTAAACAGATGTAGAACTGCTTTTCCCATACCCTAGTTTGTAAATGCTTGGTGCTGCGCACCACAGCCTCCAGCAGCTCCTAAATGTCACCCTGGGCAGAGGAGGAGGTGCATTTTCCCCCTCCAGCTGTGGTGCTGGGTACAAACTGTACTGGAGGACACACAAACACACTTAGCCCCTGGGCAGGCACTATGCAGGGAACTGATGCCTTCTCTTCTGGGCTGCAATTCATGCCCATGGCAGGGGCAACACAGAGACAGGAGGGTGGGCAGTCCCACAGTCCCCAAATTGCTGTGCTGGTGTCGTTCATGAGGCACCTGCAGAGCAGCTCAAAGGCTGCTGCACGGAAAGGCCTGAGCAAGCCCAGCTGCTCTGTGTTAAACCCCAGGCCTGGAGACAGCTGCACCCTCTCTTTTCTGAGCTGTACCCATGAATATTGCAGCCATTTGAAATGCTGAGCCCGGTGACAATCGTATTTCACACTCCCGCATTTGTACTTCGCTTTATGTTAATATGTTGATAATAAATAAAGGAATAAGGCTTTCTGCTAAAACCCCTAACATTTCTTCAGCAATGCCATAAATATGGCTGTAATCTCTGAGCCTGTGAACTTGCTTAAAGACAGAGGAGTTATCAAAGGAACCTCTGCACTCTACTTTTCTGTTTGATTAATTTAGTTAAAAAGAGGTCCCAACATTTAGCTGCCAGAACACCATTAGTGTGACCCAAGCAAAAACAAAAGAAGAAAAGTCTTGCTGGGAGTTCTGTGAAGCTGATAAGATATTGAGACTCCATATGTATAAGCATGGAGACAAATGCATATATTAAATACCAATGAAGGAAGAAAAGAAGCCAAATCACTGAAATCTAAGAGTGTGAAATGTGAAAAGCAGAAAGGAAAATTGCAAAATCAATACAAAGGGAAACAAAAAGGGAATTGAGGATAAACCAAAAGCAGATAGGAAACGAGAAGAAAAAAAACCCTCTGACAGTCAACAAACTGGGATCTTGACCAGATAATGTTGTCAGGCTAGTGAGTCATGTTCTGATTTTACAGCTGGCTGAAATAATAAAGCCCTATTAAGTTAGAAGGTTAGGAAAGGTGTTTTCTACTGGAAGTGTGTCTAGCATGTCCATACTCTGGTTTGCTGTGGAATTCCCAGAGAAATTCAGTGTGTGTAGTATCAGCCATTGGTTTATGGGAGGCCCTGGCACAGGGTGCCCAGAGAAGCTGTGGCTGCTCCATCCCTGGCAGTGCCCAAGGCCAGGCTGGGCAGGGCTCGGAGCAGCCTGGGACAGTGGGAGGTGCCATAGCAGGGGGTGGAACGAGATGATCTTTAAGGTCCTTTCCAACCCAACTCATTCTGTGATTCCATGATTCTATGAGTGTATAAAGGCTGGACTCAATGACCTGGAAGGTCTTTACCAACCTAAACTGTTGTATGGTTCTGTGGTGCCCCAGGGCTGGAACACAGCTCTTTAGCAGCTCTATGACAGGGACCATTGAAGGCAGGTCCTTGATCCATCTACTACTCTAAGTTTCTACAGTGTGCTGTAAAGGTTTATATATTTATTTTTTTACTATCTGATGATCCATATTTGTTTATGATTAAATTATTGCTGCTATTATTTGGTTTGGGACAGATGATAGAAGCAATAGCCCCAAGAAAGAAGCACTGCTTGCACAGTGCCCAGCAGTGAGAACATGAGGATGACATCCCCCTCAAGGGGCTCATGATCCCTCTGTCTGGGGTTGGAGAGATCTGACTGACCCTTACAGCTGGAACTTGCTGTTTTCCATTATTACCTCAACTGTGCCCTTACAAACAACAATCCTCCCTCTGCTATTTTCCTTCCCTTCCCCCTTCAATTATCCGTGGTAGTTGTTTTTTAACTACTAGATTTTTTTTTTCCTTAGAAATTAAAAATAAATTTCAGTCTGTGAAAAAAAAAAGCTGCATTGGAAAGTGAAGGAGTAATTATAGCAAGTGGCATGGAGGACAGGAAAAATGTCAAATCAAGAGATTAAATTTTAAGAGGCAAGAACACTCTGACAGAAGAAAGAGAAGATGAAAATAAAGTGCATCAGATCAGTAAAATCATAAAACAGTGTCTGCCCAACCAAACTCTTTCTTCAGTGGACCCTAATGCTGCTTGTTTACTTAATTATTTGGTGTTTTGCCTCATTTGACAGTAGGTTACACTCCTGGAAGTTTTATGGCTTGAAGGTCTCTCCCTGAAAAGAGGCTGAAGAATGCAAAGAGAAAGCGGTGATCTGGGCACGCATGAGAAAATGACTGCAGCAAAAAGCTGGAATGACTATGGCTGGTGATGCTTAAAGAGGATATTTTAAACTTGCCTTGGTGATCTGGATGCCTATAAAAATTCCCATAGATTGTATCCAAATTCTCTGCCTGCGGAAACCTCTGCTCATCACAGCCCTCTGTGCCTGAGGCAGCCTGTGCTCAGAGCCACAGCCTTGGCCCACCCCTGCTCTGGTGAGTGATGTCGAGGAACTTTGCAAACAGGGAAATTAATTCCATCCCTGTTTCCATGGACCATCTGAGTGAAGAACAAGTGACTGGAGTAATTTCCACACCACTATTCATGACGTGTGTCAGAACCAGGGCCACAAAATGGATCACAAATCTCCTGATGTGGCTCTTCATCTCCTCTTACAGTCTTGCTACAAATTAAAGAAAGAAAGGACCTTAAATCTCGTCTCATTTCACCCCCTGCCATGGCAAAGAAAATCTTGCAACGAATTCATGAAGAGCAGGCCCAGCATTTTCACAAGGATTCAGGGAAACAAGGGAGAGGTTGTTCCACGGAAGGCAGAATGCTTCAGCATGAGGTTCCTGTAGTGTGCAGTGCTCCATCCCAGAAGTGGGAGGAGACTGATCAGGACTGGATTTCGAGTCTATTAAAAGAGTGGGGATTTCTTCTTTGACTTCGCTGGGTTGGTTGGTCTTCAGTGCACTGAAAGAATCACTGCACATCACAAGATGTGTGTGGAGATTGTGGGAATGATGAACAAGAGACAGGATATTAGAGACCAGCTTCTCCACTGAATCACAGTGTCTGAACTCAGCCTTTCCTCATGAATGAATAATGAAACGGCCATGTTTTATTAGCTTTACAAAAAATTGTCTACTATTTGAACACCCTTTTGAACCTTTTAACACTTCTACAATTCGCTGCAGCAATGATTTCTTTTCTTTCTCATTCTTGTCAGCATACAGGAGCTAAGCTGATCTTGGTGTTTCAGTAATTATCTCTGTTATGTGCATGAGGTCTAATTCCATCTGTGAAATGAAAACTAGGTGAATGTTTAACTCATACAAGTTTTGTTGCATTAACTTATGGTGTAGGTGCATGCATTAATTGCTAAGATGTTGATTTATTAAGTCATCTTTTTTTCCTTTGTTTTGTTTAGTCTTTGTTTATCCATTTCTGTGATCAGGTCTGACAGTAGAGAACCTCATCAGATCACAAAGTGGCTTCACACATATGGTAACTCTTGTGCTGGTAAACCAATGTTGGACTGGCAGTTTAGTGAAAAATTCACTGTTCTGTCACCACCACAGCTTCCTCTGTTAAAAAGGGTAGCAATGCACCAATGACACTGCTGAGTTGGGCGTTTAGTGTTTAGGGTCTTTACCCAAGTGAGGAGGCAGCACACTGGGAACTTTCCCTGCAGTACAGCCACAACACTCCTTGCAGCCAGAAATGATTTCTGCAATAAGTGAAGTTTTCAGTAAAACTCTCAGGTTGCCGATGCTGATGCAAATCACTTACCTGCAGTGGCGTTTGTTCCAGCATTGTCGCAACCCTGACTCTTTGGGGCAGAGCAGAATTTACAACACCCTGCAAAAACTGGTTAGAATTGTTATTAAAAACCAAGAAGTGTTACAGTTTTATTGTTAATATCAGGAGGGAATGTTACTTGCAAGGCTGTGCTTTGATTTTTCTTCTGTCTCCTGATGCAACACACAGAAGAATTCACAACCCTCTCAAATTACTTATTACAACGATGACTTATTCCACAATCCATTTTGAGCATACCTGAAAAGTGTAGTTAATACTGCTGCTGTAGTTTCTATCTTTTTCCATATAAAGTTAGGGTTTGATTTTATGTGTCATCCTCAGCGAGTATATATTTGCATAGCTCTGTTGACATCAATAGTGCTATATTGATTTATACTGCTTGTGCCTGCCTCATTATTATTTTTATTTTTTGTTCAAGGAGCATGGTGTACTTTCAAATTCATGGAAGATAAAAAGGGATTGCCTTCTCAGAACAGAATATATACAGTGTCTGCTGACGTGATATTTTAGATTTGGGCAAGTAAACAATGAGACATTATCAGTGAAATTCTGCAAATACTGGGGCTGCTTGTGTACTCTCTGCAGAATATATCAGATCTGCATGTTGGGAACAGGATGCCCAGAGAAGCTGTGGCTGCACCATCCCTGGAATTTTCAAGACCAGGTTGGACAGGGCTTGGAGCAACCTGTGGCAGGTGTCCCTGCCCATGGCAGGGGGTGGAATGAGATGAGATTTATGGTCCTTTCCAACCCAAACCGTTCTGTGATTTTTAAAGATGCCAGTTATCACTAGTAGTTAGGATTTGGTGCCCCATGACACAGGTTGCCAGTCATGATTTACTGTTTACAAACAAAGAAACTTGCCTTTCCAGAGATGACAGAAATCTGCATTTCTCCAGACTAAAGCACAAAGTCCAGAGGTCAGAAACAAGATGCAAGAGGGCACAGGTAGACAAAGGGAAAGATTTGCAAAAATGAGATAAAACCCCAAGTGATGGGAGTTCATTCCTCCCTGGAGGAAGATGCTGCATCATTGTAGGAGCAGCAGCCATACCACATCTTGCAGGACTGTGAGAAAATGCCTCCATCCCTTTTCTCACTCATTTGCTCATGAGCAGGCCCTTGGGTCTGAGTGCAGGAAGAGGTGAAAGAATGGCTGGAAATGTACAATATAAATCACAGAGGGAAGGATTTTACTGCCCTTTACATCTACAGAATATGCCAAACCTGCTGAGGATGATCAAAATCCTTTGCCTGAATCTCAGGGCACTCCTGTAAAGAGAGGCTCTTTCTAGACACTTTCACAGATGTATGATCATGCATTCACTGTTACAGAGATAACACCAAGAACAAGATAACCCCACCGTGTCTGATATCACCTTTCAGATGAAATCCCAATGTGTCCGTACCCCACCCAGCCTGGACAGGAGGATCCTCCTCCCAGATCTCAGCACCCTGGGCAGGCGACTTCCTCAGTCCCCAAGTCCAGCATATGAAGTGTTAAAATGAGAGAAACTGCAGATTTCTTCTCCCTCTGCTTACAGGGACTTTCCATCAAATTTCCTTCTCCCTTTTTCTTGTCTCTGCACTGCACTTCAGATGGAAGCATCTGGATCGAAGAGAATTATCTCTAAACAACAACTTGAGCTGTAGTATGTTTTCAGAGACTCAGGTTTTATTAGTCACAGAAGACCTTGTAAAAGTTTGCTTGGGATCATTTTTAACAGCAACCAATAATCCTTGCCCCATCAGCCAATGAAAAACAACCCAAGCCTCCCCCCAACTCCTGCACAGATGCATCTTACAGAAATATAAGTACTTTAGAGAAGCAAAAGTGACATTTTTGCCAAGCTGGATGTTTTATCCACAGTAACTTACACTAATACAGACCTAATTTCCTTCTGGAAGCTACCTGGGCACTAAGCATGCTTGATGCTCAGTTGGTGTAATGTTGTTGGAGTAGTCAATAATTGCATTGGATTTCACATTGTACCTTTCTCTCCTCCGATTACTGAAGGCCAGAGGAGACCCAGTCATGCTGTGAGCCCAGACTCTGCTCCTGCATGTTCCATGTCAGACGACTGTTTTCATCAAAGCACACTAATACAACATGTTAAAGTGCAAGCCCAGAAAATTCTCTATCTGCAGCAGCTGAAAAACCAGGTAGATTAAAAAGCAGCATTCCCTGCAGTGTTAACTGGTTTAGCACCCAGTGTCATGTTCAGGCTGCTAATCCAAATGTTACCTTCAGCAGTTTGCTAGTAATAAGGAAAGAAAATATATAAGGAAAAAGAGGCAGAGGATGACAGATTGATTCCAGGGATGTGGTGTCCCGTAATTCTCATAAAACTAGAATGAAAGCTGAGCACATTCAACAGCTTTAAAAATCAAGACAGTCTTGTAAATGTCTAAGTGCAGATGAGGGACTTCAGGTACTGGAGTGTGCAGATTTGGACCAGCCTGATTCTGATCTCCGCATATGAGCTTCAGTAGAAAACTTCATTGCTTTAATCACTAGAACCTCACAGTAAATTACAGGAGATTTCCTAATCCATTTCTGACAAATAAAGATTTTGTAGCTGCACTACTCTAATATCAACAAAAAATAGTGGAAAGGTATGAACTTCAGAAACGTAAACTTGAACTGTCATTAAAAATCAATTTTCATGATAAATTTAATACACGTTTCATAGAGAGTTGTGTAATATCAATAAAAATGCTTTAATAATTGCTGTGCTGGCACACAGTACAGTGTAAGACATAAAGAGATATAAATTTTTTGTAATTTAGAAGACGTGGAACTAAACATTGTTTTTCAAAAGAAACCATTTCTCAGGAAGAAAAATGAATGTTGGAGGAGGATGTAATTCATTAGGAATTCCACTCCACCCCTTTTCACAAAGAGTGGTCTGAAATTAAAACTTTCAGCTATCAGGTTTCTAATTTATTCGTAGACTTAAAAGGCCAGAAAAGACCAGGATCAGGTAGTCTGACCTTCTGGATAACCCAGGCTATTAAATTTCATGTAGTTCTCCCTATATCATAACCTGTGTTGGGCTAAAACACAATTTCTCTTAAACAATGATTTAAAATGCTAGAAAAAAAACCCCATGCTGTTGTTTCTTTCTGTGCTTTTTGGTGAAGGTGGGAGCGAAGGAAAGATGTAAATTGGCTGTTTGCTGTGACACACCAGCAGGGCTGGTACAGCACACAGAGTGCAATCTGAACTCGGCATCACTGAATTATAAACAGTTGGTGTTTTCTGGTAATAAAAGCTGACCAAGTTTCAGGGCACAGACATATGCTGCCTACTTAGCAATATGCTTTGGTGAACCATTTTTGAAGGGACCAAAGGGCAAGTATATGCTCCTGAATCTCTTAGTCACATTTTTAAAATTCCCATTATCAAATTGAAAACCCAGCTGAATTTCCCAAAGAAAATAATAGTTTTCTCATTGACATGTAATTCAGGTTAGCATTTCCCTGGAAGATCAGTTCACTTTTTAGGATGCTAACTGAAGAACTGTAATTTGCAGTTTGTGCTTTGCTTCCACAGTGAATATAATTAATTACCTTGCACTCCCCTCTTTCTGAGGAATAATTTCTCCAAGGAAAGGGTGCTCAGGCATTGGCAGGGGCTCCCCAGGGAGGTGGGGGAGCCCCCAACCCTGGAGGTGCCCAAGGAATGACTGGATGTGGCACTCAGTGCTCCGGGCTGATTGACAAGGGGGTGAGAAGTCACAGGCTGGACCTGATGGGCTTGGAGATCTTTTCCAACTTTAATGATTCTGTGATTTTATTCTGTGATTTTATTTTAACTTGTTCTTAATTAAAAACTTATACTTGTTCCTCTACCAATGCGAATATTCATGGTTCTTCCAAATCTTGTGTGGTCCCTAAATTTCATTAATGCACTATTTATTTGATATTTTGGGTATTAGGTATTCAGTAAAACAGGATTGCAGCATCAAACCTTTCAGGATCCTTCATCCACAATGACAATCACTCTGATCTTGCCATTTAGCACCATCCTTTACAGTTTCACAATCAATACAGTATTTTTTCTGTCCACATAACTTGGGATCACGTTTTCAAATGAAGCCTCCTGAAACCCAGTGACACCTGCTTTACTCTGTGAGTGCTGCCATTCACCAGTGTTCATGCTGTGGGATAAGGAGTCTCAGGCAATTAGAAGCACAGGTTTAGTCAGCTTAGGGTGTTTATTAACAAATCCCAAGGAACCAGCAGGATTCAAAAATTCTTGAGTTTGTCTGGCCATACATGATAAACATGCATAGCTTTATTGCTTGTGACTGTCTTGTTCTCCAGGGATCAAATTTTCCCCTGTAAATTACCATAGATCCGTGCAAGTTAGTAGATCAAGACTCTGAAGTTCTTGTCTCCTTGTTGGTCTGATTTTTCAGTTTTTTCTTTGATAAAATTACTCATATTTTTACATCATAATTCTACTATAGCCAATTAGAAACACAAGAAATGCAGATTAATTAATTTTTCATCTTTTCTGGAAAAACTTGTACTTCTGCTGATGTCATCCACCTTTTTCTTTTTTCTTTTTTTCCACTTCCCAGATTTTCTGACCTCTAATCTATTTTTAAGAAATAGCTGCCAATTACACAATACACCAGCTACAAAAATCCAAAGTACAACTTTTCAGGACCAGGTCATTCACTGAGCTGTTCATGTGTCCCCGGATCTCCTGGTAGCAGTGAGGATGGGTGCAGCTCTGCTGTCAAGCACAGCAATAAAACCGAGCTGTGAACACAGGTTCAGGGTGTGCCAGCCCTCACCCGGCAGCCTGGCTCAGGCTGCTCGTCCATCTAGTCCAGTCTCCTGCCTCCTGCTTTGGTTTAGAAACTGGTTTAGGTTCTGAGTCCTTAAATCAGCCTTCAGCCACTTTGTAACCAATATTCTGGTTACTCAGAAAGTTCTCATTATTCTGGACCTCAGAGCTGCCTTGTGGCAGTGAGTTCCACGGACTGGGTTGGTTCCTTCATTTGTGAAAGGAACAATTGTCTCTTCTCTGTGTATTTTCTCTTGACGTTGTTCTGGAAACCTGCCTGCCCCTGGGTTTCAACTAACTACTTTCAGTACTGCCTTCATCTTTATTCTTGAACTATTTGGGTTTTCTAAAGGTCATGAGTTTCTATTCTGCCTTGTTGGTTCACTTGGGATGCTCCTTTGTCCGTAACTGTTTCTGTTTCAAGCCACCTTCCAGGAAAACACCTTTTAAAACAACAGGTGCAGCCCTTAGCTGCGAAGCCAGACAATCCTCTCTGATAAGCAATACAATTTGGATAAGCAATTCAATTTGGAGAAAATTGGTTTAGTTTTATGGAACTGCTTTAAATTCCTCTGCCATCCACACAATCACCCCGGCTTTTATTTTGTATTAGAATTTTGGTTCTCATTATTTGCTATTCTTATAAATGCACTGTATGAGCAGGGTGGAAACAATAACAAAAAGGCTCTTTTTCCCATTTCTCTTGGCTTTTTTGCATTTCCAGAACAAACTCCTTCTAAAATAAAAATAATAGTCTGCAAGACAGACATTCTGCTATTCTACACTACCCATCTTCTAAAAGGATGCTAACCTCAGAAAGGCACATTGGCTTCTGCTGAGATTCTTATGTGGACTGAACTCTTAAAAATTCCACCTTTGGAGCTTCATGCCAAAGCACAGTGCAAGTTACTCTTGCTAGAAGCGAGGTTCTTGCCATTTCCACAAGCAAAGGATTACCTCCTGATATTCCAGTTATTTTAAAATATCCTTTTCAGTTAGTTATGCCAGGGGCTAGTCCTAAGAAAACCCCTTTTAGTGTTTTTACAGTTCCAAATTTTATTTTGCTCCAACGCCTAACGGTGACATGGAAATTGCAATTGTTGCTTTTGGGCTGTGTTAACCTTTCTCTCTTCATTATTTTGGAACAGAAAGCTTTTGGTATCTGTCTCAAATCAGAAGATTATAGGTCTGTTAGTACATGTTGGAGAAGTACCCTTTCTGTGGGTGTTAATTACTGAGTATCCAGTTGAGCACACTAGTCATTAACCTCAAAAACAGTGAGTCAGCGAGGTACCAGAGCCTAGAAGAAAAAAAAAAGGAAAAAACCCGTGCTGTTTTCTCACACCAGATGCCAGGCAAGATGTATTTCTAGAGGAAAGCTAACAGGCAGCCTAAGAACAAATGTGCATGGAGGTCTGTGGTATTCCTTCTCCTAAGAGGACTTGAAATACTCAGCTGGAGGCAAGAGCCCACTGGAGAAAGAACTTCCCGAGGATCTGTCTGATACTCCCAAATCAATTAAGGTTTGTGGAAATGCTCCTGCTGGATCAGACCCAGAAAAGGGATAATTCACCTGTATTGTACCCAAGAAGGTGACCTGTGATTGCTAACGCTTGACATAAATATTACACAGAACAAAAATGTTTTGCAACAGAGGATGAGTTAGATGGATGGGTTTTAATCTTTTTTTTTTTTTTCCATAGACATGCAAGTCTAGGGATTTGCTTCTACAAAGAATGCAAAATAAATCACGTATCGTGTCTGTTTTCCACATACATGCATTCAAGAAGAAAACAGACGGAGCAGACTTTCAGCCATGCAATGAATGTCTGCAGAAATGTGTCTGACTACAGGTCTCTTAAGTCACTTTAATGGTGATGGATATGCAGGAAACTATAATCAATTACATTGCCCTGAAAATTACATAGTTATTTAAAAAAAAAAAAACCCAACAGGTAACAGTTGTTTGACACAGCAGAGCTTAATATTTCTCAGAAGACAGAGATCTTGTAATATTTGAGATTGCTGTACACAAAAATTGTATCACTTCAGCAATACTGGTGCAGCATCTGTATAGTCAGATTATATAGATCTGACAGGCAGCTATGAGACACAAGAACCCAAAGTGAGATAGAGAAATGCATTTGTTAAACAGCAAAAAAATCTGAACAGGGAGATCTAAGGTCAGATTAGGAGATGTTCTCCAGCTTGATATTTGAGAATGTTTAAAAACTAGCCCTGTGCCTCTGCAGTGAGCAGTGTGGCCTTCTGTAAGGTACACGCTCTCACACTATCGGGTTACCCACGGCTTTGTGCTTCCTCCTCTTCTGGTTCACACCAGCCTGAAAGTCACTGTGTGCCATCCGGGAGAGGAGGTGTGGAGAGAGGTGGCAAAGGTGTCACTTGCCTTCTGGATAGAGGGGGTGTATCCGATTCCCAGGATTTCACATAAGCACTTCATACTCATAAAAAATATATTAAAAATATTACTTGATTGGTGGCCTAAGGGTACAGAGTAAACAACGTATTATACAGTCAAGCAGAGCCTCTTCCCCCGAGAGTCAGAGTAGCCCAGAGGGAGAATATTGGAAAAATACACTCAGCCTGCGTGTGTTCCCCTTGCTGGGGATCTCAATGGAGGAATGAGTAGCAGCTACAGGAGGCAGATTTGGTTCTTGTAGAGAAGGTTCTTTGTAGAGAAGTATTAAATGATTTCTTTCTCTACCTGCCCTTCCAACCTCCCTCAATTTATTTCAAACTACACAATAGCCTGATCACCTGGTAGATGGAGGAAAACCAGTGCTGTGCTCCATTCTGAACACCGAGACTCCAGAGGTTTGGTTTTCTTCCCCATCTTGTTCCTTGCTCTTCCTCTATCCTTCTCCCTTCCTAGCAAATGTCCCAATTCCCTCAAATCTCTGCTCCTAGTGCTTTCTCCCCAAAGCCAGACCAAACAGCTCCACACTCCCGTGTCCTTCCATGCCTATTCCCTCAGTATATATTCCTCAGTATTCCCTTCCATGCCTCCTCCCTCAGTTGCCCTGGGCAGGAGACAGAAGCAGGTGAGAAAGGGTGAGCGTAAGAGCCACGGCTGCCACCCCGGGGCAGAGGGGTGCGGGTTCCTCTCAGGGACATCAGGCGCAAAGGCCACCACAAGGCTGGGCAGGGGCAGCGCCCGCAGCAGCTGAGGCCGTGAGGGAAGGAGGGACAGGGCAGGGGGACAGCTGGGGTTGGAAGGGACCTCGGGAGATCACCCAGTCCAACCCCCTGCCAAGGCAGGGTCACCCGGAGCAGGTGACACAGGCACACGGCCGGGTGCGTTTGCGGGGAGTCTCTCTCCCAGAGACTCCCCGCCCTCCACGGGCA
>VZRZ01008250.1:432592-464645 GCA_013398175.1 Climacteris rufus
CTCGTGTCCGCGGGGCGGCGGGGGGGCCGCGCGTGTCGCCGCTCGGGTCGCGGTGCTGCTGCCGGGCGGGGGTGCCGGGCCTGCCGCGCTCCCTGCTGGCGTGTCACGAGTGGGCCCCTCGGTGGGCGGCTCTGCCGTGCCCCGGCACGAACGAAGCGGGTGGGAGAGCCCCGGCCGGGCCGGGCGGAGGGGGGCGAACCCCGCGGGGGGTCCCCGGCGTCGCTTTCCTCCGCCCGGCCCGGCCTCGGCTCTCCCTGTGCCCTCCACCGCCCACTCGCGACCGTGGAGCCGCTGTCAGCCCGGCCAGGGTCGTGGTGGTGATGCTGCCGTGCGGGGGGACCTCCAGCCCGTGTGTTGGAAGGGCTTTTGTTGTTTGTAAGTTCTGATTAGGAGAAGTTTGCTGTGTTGAATAGCAGATTTATTTGGGTTTTTGTGCACTGGAGTCACAACTGGAACGATGATGAACTGTCAAAATAAATGCGGAGGTGAAGCTGATTGTTTAACAAAAAAATGAAAAATCTATGTAGCTTTTAAGCTGTTTAAATATTTAGTGAGGAATGCTTAGTGGCATTTTCAGGCTTTTTGTTTTGTTTTGTCTTTTGATTTGTAGCCAGATTTTGTCTTTGGTTACACCTGTATCCAGCCAGACTATGCCTCCAAGAGAACTTAACTCTGGTGTAATTAAGGGAGGATTTGTTCACTCCAACAAACCTCCACATGGTTGGTGTTAGACTCATGTAAGCAATAAGGAACAAATGCTGAGGTAATGTCCAGACTCAATTTATCCACCATTTCTCACCAGGTGAGCCCATCCACAAGTGCCCTGCTCAAACCAGGGAGACAAAAAGCGTGCCTATGTGTTTATCTGCAAGAGTGAGATTTGTATGCTTCTGTTTTGGACAAAATTCTGTTCTTCCTCAAACAAAGCCTTAGTTCATGTCATTAATATGGACTTGAAAATTTGGCTGTAGTCCTTTCTGGAGAGGAAGTGAAGAGCAAGTTTTATGGTGTGAACTTGGTAGAGCATTTTAGAAAATGTCTTTATTCTGTTTCACTTCGTATTTGTTTATTTTCAACTTGAAAATAATTGCTGTGCTCTCTTCTCTTTGCCAAGCCAAGAATGGCTATTTCATGCATCCTTCTGTAATCCTGCATCACTAAACAGGAGCACAGAAACATTACCCAGTTCTGCCAGCTAATATCACATTCAGATAAAACAATAGCTTGCACACTGAGACTTGACATACTTTTAATGTTCATGTGATAGGTGGCACATTTTGACCTAACGATTTCATGCTGCATTAAGAAATAATGTCACAGAATCGTTGTTAGGTGCTTTCTCCTGCAGCTCCGCATGTATGTTGAGAAACTTGTTTCTGAAGATCAGAGGGAGATGAAGGTGTCTAAGGCACAAGCCCAGTGTGGCAGGAATTACTGTGTGCTTGTGGAGCCTGAAGTTTTTATTGTAGTTCTGGTGTTGGTGAGGAGGTTGTGAGTGGCTGGTGGAGCCTTGGTGAAATGTTGAGGTGTTAGTGTGCTTGAGTTGAGACAAGAAGCCTTGGGTGCTGTGGAGAGGTGTCCTGGTGTTTATACATCTCATGCTGTGGGTCTGCCCCCAGCTTGTTGGAGGCCGTGGAGATTTTCCTCAGGTTCCAGAAGACACTTCTGCCCAGAATGTTGGCAAGACTGTCCCAGCCCATGCTTTGTGCTTGAACTTCAGCCTTTCCTCAGGTTTAGCCCAGCTGAAAGTGTGCAGAGACTGCTTGGTGTGAAAAACTGTGAGAGGGAAAGTGCAGAACATCTTCCCCACTGGAGGATCTAAGCCCACGGTTCAGAGGAGGGGACACAGGTGGTGGTGGCTCGTGCAGGAGGGGACAGGGCTGAGCTCTCTGCTGCTGAGGACATCCTTGCAGCTGTAGGTGTGGGTGGGCTGGGTGTGAGCTCACCCAGGATCCTCTTATGTCACCCCAGGATCCTCTTATGGATTGAGTTGCAAAACGGAGCAAGAACTTCCACACAGCTTCATGTCACCTGTCCTTTACGAAGTGCTTTTTGTGGGGCTGACTGAAAAAGCCCAGCCTGTGCAAAATACCAGGCTGTGTGAAGCTCATAGATGGCAAAGGGACAGAGATGCTGCACAGGAACACACGTCCCACGGCCGCTGTAGCTTCAGGAGGAGTCATCCAGTCTGTTATGGTTATGTTGATAAAAGTTCCCATCCCTTGAAGCAAAACTTTAACTAGCTCCCACTCTGGGAACTGCTTTTCTGTCCAGGTGTCAGTAGCCTCCTCATACTTCTCAAGTGAAAATTGTTTGGTGTTGACATAGAGGCCATCTGCTTATAGTTATCTGTCTCTGCATTTACGGCACCCCATACCTTGATGTCTCTAATGTTTGTGTGGGGAATACTGAGGAAGAGGGAGTTAAATGAAGACAGTGGGATCTCACTGTGGATTTTTTTTCTTGGAGTGACAGCTGAGCAATTGCAGTGTCATTGCAGATGTGGTCGGACTGATCCTTGCCTGCTCCCGCTAGCCCTCAGTGTAGCTGTGTGCCATGTGGGCCTGCTCCCTACACTGGGGAGCATTTTGGAGCCTTGACCTTCAGAAACCAGCCCTTAATGTGTAGTTAAGCAGCTGAGATGTGGTCCTACAATCTGATGTGATTCACCAGATTCTCCGTGAGTGGCATTGCTGGGGCTGACAGCAGCAGGCTCTGTGGTGGGCTCCAGAGCAGCCACTCACACGTCGCTGCCCTGGCCTCCCCAAATCTCCCTGCCTGGAAAAGGAGGAAGACACAGACACTGGCCCTGTGTTGGTGTGACTGGTGGCTTGTCAAGCTGCCTGCTTTTCCCAGCTTGGAGCAGCCTGTGCTGCACTGCTGGTGTGTTTGTTACCAGCAATAAGAGCGTGAGGTTCTCCAAACCCAGGTGGGTGTTTTAGACACCAGTTTGACAGGGAAAGGTCATTTCTAAGAGTGTGATAAATCAATCCATTGGAGTAACTTTCTCTGTGATGTGGTCTGGCAGTGCTGGCAAGGAGGTTTCTGCAGAGCTCTCTGGTGAGGTGAGATTTCACAAAGATGTTCGTCTCCCTCCTACCCCCTGGTGCAGGAGTGTCTGGGCAGCAGACCGACGTGCCATGGCTGTTGACGTGCCATGGTGAAGATGGTTTGCTGCGATGAGAAAGGAAATCTGACCTGAATGTTAAGATAGCTTAAAGCCTGGGAAGTACTTTATGTTTCCTGAGTCAGCTCCGACCATCCCTATGGAGTAAGCAGTTGGTTTCAGGTTTTCTGAACGCTGAGTAAGGTAATGAGTTTTTTCTGTGGATGTTTGTTTAGCTTCAACTCAGGCAATTCATCTGACAAGCCTGAAATGGGACACAGATATTTATAAAGCACAGATAGAAGTGGGGTGGGAAGCGGGGGACTTGCATTTAAATGGGGATTCTTGTTTCATAAAACTGTCACAATTTCTCACCCTGCATTTGCTGGGCTAATTTCTGTTCAGCACACAGGCATTAGTCTGTTTTGAGACCGTGCTAAATTATCGTCAGGTAAAGCCCAATATAATTAATTACAAATGAGAAATGCTGACAAATATTTGTCAAGGAGCTGTTTAATGAGCTTCAAATTCTGTGTCAGATGATGCCATCCACCTAGTGTAAATAATTTTTAAGCAATTGTTCCACTGCATTTGTGTGATTCAGGCAGATGTTACCTCCAGCACTTTTACATGCTGCACAGATAATACAAGACTAGATGGAGTAAAGCTTAACAGCTGATCTGGGCTTTAAAATAGAGACACTACTCTACAGAAACAAAATGTGGAAGTAGCAGGAAGGTTTTGAAGATCCTGTGGTCTCAGTTGTGTGTCTGTGTGCGCTGACAGGGTGGCTCTGTGTATGCATCTGAATGCAGGAATTTGCTTTAATAACTGTGTGATACCCATCTCTAGGCACGGCCCACTGAAAATAGAAATAGCTTGGCTGTGTGACAGCAGAAGCTTTGAGCTGGACACCAGAATGGCTGGCTTGCTCTGTGGTTTTCCTCCCCAAATCATTCTCTTCTCACCAGTCTTCTAGCTGGCCTGATTAAATTTGCTTAAATTCTTTGAGATTTCAAGCAAGTTTGTTCTGCTTTGTCTCTATCCCTTCATATTTCAAAAGGAATTTGATCTTCCTGCCTTACCACAGCAGCATCATAACACTGGGTGTTTGTTTAGTGCTGTCAGCAAATCTTGGTGGCCCTTCTTTTGTTTATTGACTGCTTAGATGCTTAGGTGTTTGTCCCAGTCTCTGTTTGCTCATGCAAGTCTGCAGATTTAGACCAGCAGAGCAAAGAAAGGAGTGAGTAAATGAAGATACCTGGGGACGAGGAGAGGCACTAAGCTTTGTGTGAACCTGGGATATCATACGAAGCGATGCGTTTATTATTTTCACTGTGTGTTTAGAGGAAACAGTAAACTGACCTGAGATCAAATTTCGAGATAACCTTGACAGAGCAACTGAACCTCTTGATGAAAACCTCAGTGACCAGACCTGAAAAAACCAGCAACTCAAACTGAAAGTGGGACTGAAAACAGCAGGATGCATATTCCACAAAGGGAATGTCTGGGGTGATGTTGAAACATACATTGCTGTTGTTTGGGTACCTGAATACTTGAAGAATACTTTAAAATTACTTTTAAAAGCCTGGTACCTTTTTGGGAGGTGAGGCACACATAACTCCCACTGATTTCAGTAGCTGCTGGAAAGCTGAAGCTGTCTCTTCAGGCAGATAGTGACCGAGGCTTGAGATTGGTGCATAAATATTCTTTTAAGCTCCTGGAGGTAATCAGGTAATGAAGGTAGGGATTTTTGCCATTCCCATAGGTGGTAGTAGGAGGCACAATGGCCTTGAGTTGAAGAACAAAGAACTTAAACTATAAGGACAAGTTCTTTTAGATAAATGTGTTTCAGTTAATCTCCATTAGCACTGCTCTTTAAGATTAGCATTAATGAGAAATATGCCACATATCAACAGGACAAAAGACACTCTTATCCTCCCTTATCTTGGCATCTTTCTTTCCTGCTATTTGGAGCAAGTAAGTACTTTTTCATTAAATATCTGGGGCCTCTGCTGGGATGAGGGAGTGTGAAGTCCAGGGCGGTGGTGGAGTCACCGTCCCTGGAGGGATTTAAAAGAAGTGTACATGTGAACACATGGTTGGTGGTGGGCCTGGCAGTGCTGAGTTAATGGTTGGACTCTCTGATCTCGGAGGTTGTTTCCAACCTAAACAATTATATGAGTGTATGATTTATAAAATAAGGGTAAAGGATCAGGAACTTGGAAGGGAAATGATCATTAGGGAAAGGCAGAAAAAATGGTCAAAAAGACATCAAGGGACTGAGTAATTGAAAGATTGACTTACAACACTGAGATCAATAGAGAATAGGGAGTGGATGGGAACTAGAGGGGGATGTTGTTATGAAAAGTGGAAGTTTCAGGAAAGATCCATTGCTATGTACATAAATGCTCCTTGGTGGGAGTCCTGCTGTCTGTACCAAGGGGAGACACTCAACCAAACATGTCCCTACTTGAGGACTCATTAATCCTCGTAACTTCAGCTGGAAGGAAGGCAGAAAGATTCCTCACTCAGTGAAGATGTTCCCCTCTTTCCCCTGTCTCTGCTACTATTGTTTTTTTTGGGTTTTTTTAACACTATCAGTGGGACTGGGACACCCTACCAGATTACACCGGGGGTCTGACCTGCAGCCTTGTAATTATCTGCAGCTAAATTAGAAGTTTAATCTTTGTTCTGAGCAACAATAAGTTGAGTCAGATAGGTTTTAAAAATAGCCCAAGCTCAAGTTTAGTGAAGTCTCAAATGCAATTAATAAAAAGGTAATGGAGTTAGGAAGTTGCAGGGTGAAATGTGGAAATGTTTAACTCTCAGTTTTCCTCACTTGAACTGCAGTGTTGCCTTGGTTCTGGAAGAGAAAATTGCTTCCAACATTTCTCTGTCTTTTTGAACATCATCCTTGTAATTTATCAGTCCAGTATCTTGTGTTCTCGTTGGGCTTTGGCTCTGTATGTGCCACAAATTACCAGCTGCATGCATTTTTTGTATAATCAGTTTGTTGTCATTTTGACTGGATGCCAAGCCGTGGTGAAGACCACTTCAGAACATCATAGTCCTTTAAACTCCTTTGTTGTAAAATGGATATGAAAATCCACTTTGTAAGTAATGAGAAATGGCTAATGCAGGTAGGGATTTGTTTTGCTGTAACAGCAGAACGTGCAGTGGCAATTTGTCAGATCCCCAGCTCAGCTCTGCTGTACTATTTGCCTTTAAATAGTGTGTTACCTTAATGTCTTGAGATTTTTCTCCTTGTATCTTGGCAACACTGCTGCTGAAGTTCACACACTCGTGTGGCGGAGAGAGAAGGTTTTTACCAAAAGGGTAAATCTTTAGTCTGACAAATACTATAGGCAGGAGTCTTGGTTGTGTCATCCTCTGTGCAGGAGTGGTGGAATAATTCAGCAAAAGAAGCAGATTATCCCTTGGCCCTGCACATACTTTTCTGTTTGTGAGGTTTTGCCTGTGAGGTTTAATTTGATCATATTGCATGGCTTATTCTCCGTGTGGATTTACTTGGTATTTGGTGTGTTTAAAATGTCCTGAGATGAAGACATGGGAGATGTGCAGAGGTGTGCTGGTGTCTGATGTGTCCAAGTTCCTGGCTGTCTGAACTTTTGACTGTGGAATGCTGGCTGATGCACATGTTGCTGATATGATTGATATCCCAGCTCCACATAGGAATAGTGGTGTTCTCTCCAGAAATGGTCGCCCTTTAATCTCTCACATGTGTTTGCCAGCTTCCTAAAGTGGAAGTTGCTTCTCCTCTAGAATCAGTGCTCTTGTAAATTGACTCTTTTTATGCTTTTATTGGGTACCAAAAGGGACTTAATGGTTTGGGAATAAAACCATCCTTAACCTATCCTCCCCATGCACACACAAGCCTGGACTTGTCCCTTGTTGGATGAGCTCATGAAAAGAGGCAAATACCTTCAGCCTCGGAGACAAGCCCTGTGCTGAGCATCATTTGTGTGAAGCCATCTGGAGCAGGCTTGGGGATGGTGCAGGATGACAGTGAACACCAGAAGCAGACAGAGGTAGGCACCAGGAAGTTCTAGGTTAGATTGACTTCTGAGTGGCTGAAATTCTGAAGAGGTACTTGTGTGTTGTGAAGTGATGCTAATAGTTGTATCAGACTTTAAAACATGTTTTAAACTCCCATGAAATTAAATAGTGCTCAGATCCAGACCAAATTCATGAAAGTTTGTGAGAAGCCTTTCTCTGCCATGGGCTGACTGTGAGAGGAGCAGTGTTTTGGAGGAGAGCATGTAACAGTGATAATACCTGGTGCAGGTGCCCCCTTGCCTGTCAGTGAAATGCAGAGGCACTGATGCCTTGTCCCTGTGTGCAGGTGTGGGTTACTGTGTCCCATCTCTGGGGCCCCTCTTGCAGATTGCTCTGGGGTGTCCTGCAGCTGCCCCTAACTCACCCCCCTGGTGTAGTAAAGGTGTTTGAATTCCTTTGCCCGTGGAGTGGAACCAATGAGAGAGAAATTCCTCCAATTGACTTCTCCTGGGCCACCCCTGGGTGACTCTTGAGTATAGGAGAGTGGTGACCCTGGGTACAAAACATGTGTGGTGTACCTTCTCCCTCCTGCCAAGTTCTGACAGCCCCTGCTTTGTTGCACACCATTTCCTGTTTCTGAGACTTGCAGGATTCACAAACATGGTGATAATTGCTCATGGCACTGATTTTTATTTATTTTCTCTCTGGAAGTCCTGAGTGACCTGAGACCTTTCAGTCTGAGAATCTGCTTAACTTCTGTTTTTTTTCTTTTTTAGACATCTACTTATGTGGGAGGTGGGAATAGAGGAGAGGTGGCCAAAGGATCTGGCTCCTTGCTTATAGGGATGGTGGGAATAGAGGGGAGGTGGCCGAAGGATCTGGCTCCTTGCTTACAGGGATGGTGGGAATGGTGGAGAAGTGGCCAAAGGATCTGGCTCCTTGCTTACAGGGACGGTGGGAATAGAGGAGAGGTGGCCAAAGGAGCTGGCTCCTTGCTCACAGGGATGGTGGGAATGGTGGAGAGGTGGCCAAAGGAGCTGGCTCCTTGCTTACAGGGATGGTGGGAATGGTGGAGAAGTGGCCAAAGGATCTGGCTCCTTGCTTACAGGGATGGTGGGAATGGTGGAGACGTGGCCAAAGGAGCTGACTTGTTGCCCTGAATGGGGCTGTCCAGCTGAGGGGCTTTGTTCTTCACCTCACAATTTGTGTCCCGTCCATCTTGGCTCCTGCACATCCAGTGCTTGGCACCACGTGTCTCTGGAGGTACCACGAGTGCCTGCAAGAGCCCTCCAGGAGCTGGGGTCTGTTGCCAACTTCCAGAATGGCCAGAGGCAGGAGCTGGGCGGTGCTGCTGGGTGACCCAGGCTGTCCAGAGTGCTCCAGAAGGTGTAGGAGGGCTGGGCACGGTGTGGCAGCTCTCAGAGAGGGCACTGGCAGAGGGCTGGGGCAGTCACAGTGGCTTTGACCTCTGAGGGGTCTGCGTGGTAAAGAAGCCAAGGGAAGAAGTGCTGCTGTTGGGGACGATTTATGTTGTAACTCTCTCAGTGTTGTGGGGTTTAATGCGTGTCAAGGGCACTTTGACCTTTGAAGGGAATCTTTTGGTGTGAATTTGTGTCTTTTCTCCTCTCTTTTTTTCCCTTAAAGAAAATTCAAAATAAATACTGAAAATCAAACCCGTCTGTTTTGAGGGGACCAAATTGCCTCTCTTAATTTTATGGGATTTGGATATTACTAAACGATTAAAAGTCCTAGTAATTTTTACTGTCTGGCTATTGTGCTTGTAGGCAGTGACTCTGCTAGCATTAGTCATTTTAACTATGGAAAAAAATAATAAAAATGCAATTAATGTGGCTCAACAGCTGAGTCTGCTGGACTTTTAAAAAAAAGGGGGAAAAAGTAAATTTTAATGAGTTCTGGGATCATAAAGATACATCTGGTGGATGGATTAGCCAAGTTTTCAACCTCAGAATGTGTATTGAAAAACTCAGTGAATTATGTAGCTACAAAAGTGGATCTTTGCATGTTTATAAGACCTCAGTGCAATCTCCTTATATTTGCTTAATGACAAACAGACATCTCACAGAGGCACAGCCCAGGACACACATGGGCTGAAACAGCTCCCTGAGCTGACAGTATTTGTATTGGGATGCTGCTACTAGTAAATATTAGAGCATCCTTTTAACATAGGGGGAAAAATATTTTGGTGCTGGATGGAAGAAAAGAGAAGGAAGGGAAATGGAATGGGGTAGAGAGGAGAGGGAGGACTGCAATTTTAAATGTACATGTGTGGGCTAAGATACTGTGCCTCCACTGCTGAACCAGAAAATTTATAACAACTGTTTGTCATGTGTGTGTATTTATAGCCATTCACATAATGAAGAAGTTTCATGAGGTTGTAATAACATATCAAGATGGATGTAATTAAAACAGAAGCAAATTGACACCTCTAGATTAAAGGCAAACTCTAAACTAATACACCTGTACGCTGTCACTTATGTATTAGTTGTCTGGGGCAGTCTGCCAGATATGCAAATAAAAAGACATTGGCAGATTTCCTTGGATGTGTGGTTATGAAAACCCCAACTATTTAATCGTTTGCCTGGCCCTGCTCAGGTCTGTAGCAAGGGTAGAATTTAATAATTTGGTGCCAGCTACTCTTTGTGTTGGGAAGAGGAGTTAAAGGATACAGGGTGAGGGGAAAGGAGCAAGGAGAAATACAGCGGACTGCTGAGGAATAATGTTCTTTACAGTGGGACCCTTCCCTTAGCAAAGAGGTGTCAGCTGCACCATTTCAGACCTGCCCTAACTCTTGAAACTCCAGAGCCCTAAAGAGTCCTTGACACTGACACTCTGCAGCTTTTGAGTGCAGTTCAATGCTTTTGAAAACTGCCCTCTAACAACAGGCTTTGGTCTGTCATGCTGCAGGTGCCAATAAGCAAACTTCTCCTAAAATCCATACATTTGCACCAATTCAGATGTGATGTAAAGTGTTGTTAGGTCTGTGATATGGCTATAAAGCATCTTAGGAGTATTTTTCAACTTGTTTCAATTTGTAGAAGCCTGAAATGTTTCCAGCGGAGTTGTGGACATCCCTTTCAGCCTGTGGTCAATAGATTTGCTCTCCTAATTAACTCTCACTGTGCAAACTGCTGATGTAAAATAGGCTGTTGGTATGGAGCAGGAAGGGAATTATTTGCCTTGTTGCTTCCAGGGCTGTCAATGGAAATACCAGCCTTGCTTTTGGGTAACTTGCACCCCAGATAACCTGCATTCCCTGAAGGGGCCTGGGCACAGAAACTGATCTTAGTGTGCTTTGGTGAGTGGCTGTGATGAGGGTGTTCTGTCCAAACCCTGATGTCAGTACCTCCAGCTCCCGCTCCCTGCCTGGGGAAAGTCTCACCTCCACAATTCTTAAACTGAGTTTTGAATTCAGCCTTGAAGTTCTTTGTCCCAGTCGGGGATGACCCAGAAGAAAATCCCGCTGTGGGCTGGAGCTCTGTGGAGCAGGGGCTGCTAAATGCACCAATTGCCAGGAGGCTGACTGCACATTTTGTTAGACTTTTTCTGAATTAAAGAGACTCCTTTTTTAGTACATCTGGACATTTAAGGTTCAGTCCTACGAGGTGCACAGCTTCAAAGTGATTTCAAATGGTAGGATTTTTGTCTTCAATATTTCAACAACTTTTCTTCCACCTTTAATCTTTCATGAGCGGAAGCTTCAAAAGATAATTAGTAAAACATGCTTTTATCTGCATTTATCTCAAAACATGATTAATTTTTTAACTGCAATTACAGCAATCATTTCAAGTTTACTCTATATTAATGAGCAAAGGATTTTTTTGAGAGAGTGTGAGCCTAAATATGGCTATATTGGCTGAGTTGAAAGGTGCATTTATGAGTGTGCTTTTGTTTTCATTGCTAGGGATTGAATTTCCGGTTCCAGGAAGTAATATTTCACATGGATTAAAGTCTTTGAAATGCTTTTGCCTGGCTTCACTAGATCATTTTGAGGAGCTGACAGTGATAAGAACTGGATCATGCACTTTGCAGGACCTGGCTACTGCATACCCAGTTCCACATTTCCCTTGTGTTGGTGATTTTTGCTCCATGCTGTGCATGTGTTCCTCTGCTTGCTGCCCTTGGCATTGAAATGTAAGATACATGATGCAGCCAGTTTGTTGTTAATGAATTAGCAATGGACCTGTAAGTTTCCACCTTTACCATTTCAGTCTTGTTATAGGCAGCTTAAGGCATTTTTTATTACTGTTTCACTTCTGGGAGAAAGATGTTCATGTCTGTTCCTGTCTTTATTGCTGGCACTGATGTATGTAGGGCTGTCCAGCTGGTGTCCTGCAGCCTGGATGCTGCCTGTAGGTCCAGTGTGTGGCCCCAGAACCCCTAGAAAATTGACCACTGGCTCAGAGATATCCCAAAACAGGTATCTGTCCCAGAGCTTTCAAAAGCAATGGACCACTGCAGCAGATTACTGAAAAGAAGCACAATTAAAACCACTTTTCACTAGAATACAGCTTTTGCATGATTTTGCCTTGTGAAGGCTGCTCCTCAGCCCTGGCTCCTGCTTCTCCATCAACAGGAGGGAGAGATTTTGGGCTGGAGCTGCAGTTTCACTGCTCTGTGCCTCCTGAGGCACCGGGCAGAGAGCAGCCCTGAGGCTGCTGGAGGTGATGCTGGGGTGGTGGCCCCAGCTACCACAGCAGAGCCCGAGGTAAGGCAGCAAGGGAAACAGAGCAGGCATCTGAAACTGCTGTCAGAAGAGTGAGGACAAAAGGGGATTTTTGTGGTTTTTTTTTTTTTGTTTTGGTTTGGTTTTTTTTTCCCCCAGTTTCCTTCATTGAGGCCCTGGATGTCAGAGAGGATTTGGAGTAAGCGTGCATAGCCTTGCCTCACGTCTAATTTTAGCTTCTAAAGTGGGATTGCAGCTCCCCTGCCCCGTGGTCCCTGGGGACGTGGATGGGCAGCAGTGAATTGGGCAGCTGCATAGGAAAGCACGCGAGTGTATAATCAGATTTCTGATAAACCCGGGTCTCTAAGTCCCTTGAATGGGCAGCTTTGCTGTGAATGGCCTCATGAGGTCTGCTGTGGCTGCTCTCTTTGTTTGGTACTCTGACAAAAAATTGCTCTGGTGTCCTTGTTGGCATATTTTTACATCTGTTATCCATATTTTCCATTTGTTCTGGCTGCAGTCTTATTTTGTTTTGCAAAATCTACCTGGGATTGGGACAGAGATATATGTTTGCTAAGGCAGATTTGGAAATTGCGTTGTTGAAATACAGCCCATATGGGCCATTGTAAAATGGTTACTGCAGCATATAATTGCCTTCACAATGATGTGCTTTGTCATTTTCCTTCCATCTTCAAAGAGGCGCTCCTGTAGTCTGCTGACAGCAATGGTGGTATTAGAAAACATATGGATTTGTAAAGGCATTAAACTGTCTTTAGTTCAAGGATTAGATTACAGTGTTAGAGTGTGGGTCACCACGTTTCCGTGGGGATGGGCTGCATTTGACTGTGTCAGTTTATGTGGTAGGTTAGGGAAGGGTTTGTTTATTGAAAATATCTGATACAACATCCTTTCAAATACATGGGGTAGGAGGTGCCACTGTAGCAGGCAGAGCTGCAGCTCTGTCCCAGGGCCGTGGTCCCACCTCAGCCTGCATGGCTGGCAGGCCTTGCTCAGGGCTCCCCATCCACCCTGACAAGACTTGCAAGAAGTCTTGGCAGGAAGAGCCTGTTACAACATAGAAAAATACACAGAATGTAAACCCCACAAAATTGGCTTTGAAAATTTAAGGAGTTTATTTTTTTTTTAAGTCCTCCATGTTGGGCTGCTACTCTGAACATTTTGGATATTTGTTTTGTGTTCATTTTACACTGCACAGCTCCACTCATTTCGGAGTATGGGGCAATCTGTTCAGATTTTACCTTTCTTTCTGCCCTCACAGGTTCAGGTGTGGTGTTTCTGGGGTGGTTGGAGGTCTGCAGTGCCTCTCTCAGCAAGGGCCAGTGCAGCACTCTCAGCATGGTATGCACATGGCATAGGCATGGCACACAGCTCCTTCCAGCCTGAAGTGATGCTCATGCTCTTCACACCATCAAAAGGGGAAAGCTAGAGAGTGGGAGGGGTAATAAGCATAAAGAAGATCCTTATTTTTTTATTTTTATTACTGTTTTTGTCTTACTTTTTGCAGCCTGCTCAGTTCCTTGCATGGGCTTGCTTGGCCCGTGGCCACCTTTACCACAGGCACTTGCTGTTGTGTTTGGGTTTGCACAGGTCCCTTCCAAAACAACTCTTTTGATACCTCTTTTCCTTCAAACTACTCTTTAAATTAAGATGCTGAGGCGGTCCTTGGGAGACATGGGCTGGTTTCTGTGCAAGCAGAGTCATCTTTTGTAACCTTGAGGCTGTCACTCCCTCCCAGTTCAGCAGGGCTGTGTGAGCACCTGCTCTGGGCTTGTGCTGAGTCAGGGTGGATTTGGGTTTGGATCCTTGTGTGTGCTCAGGGGAGCTGCTGCATCCAGGCTGAGAGCTGGGTTCCTTCACTGAGAGGGGCGGGCCCGTGGGACAATGCTGATGGGTGAGGTGGCATTTCGTGTGAAGTCTTGAGCTGGAGTGTTAGTTTTGCTGCAGCTGAGTTTTTCTGTCCATGAAATAGGTTTAGCAATATTGTCCCCTCTTCAGAGATTGTCTGTCTACTTAATTAGCATCTGCAGGATGTTCAAATAGTAAGTGGTTAACATAAAATATCTGCATAATTTTCCTGTAGGACAATAAAGCACCAATGCCTGTACACATGTAGCAGGAACCTGACTAGAACACTTATTTAAATAACTGAAAGCACTTGTTGTATTGTCAACCACCTTTTAAAATAAAGCTATCATTTTGCCTTAAAATTGTTGGCAACAGCCAACTTTGTTAAGGCAATCAGATGTGTAGGGTAACACAGTGAAATTCTGATTAATGCTTTATCTTTCTTTATGCTGTTACAATTATTGTGTAAAAGTTGGTATTGCTTAGTTATGGCTTGCTTCAGTTTTAAATCACTTGCCACATTATATGTCCCAGCTGTGGTGGGTGTCACGGCTTTTTATGGTAATATCTTTCCTTAAATCCATTGCAGAATAGAGAAGAAACTCTCATGCTGCCTACAAGAAATGTTAAAGGATGTGTTACTAACTCTGGCAGCTGTGATGGTGATAAACAAATTAGGTCTGTCATTAATGCCAGGGTCTGGAGGTGTAATATGTCATAAAACTGGTGTATCTCTGGTACTGGCTGGCCTATAAAATGAATAAATACAGGGGTTTTTTTAATCCTGGTGTAACAAATCTAAGAGCAAAGCTGCTTTACGATAAGGTTTGTGTAGGGTGAACACAAAGTCCATGTATGTGGTGTGTTTTTGCAGCAAACAGTGCAGAAGTGAGAAAGAAACAGCCCAGTGAGAAGCTCCCACTGATATCCCCAGGTTTTGCCATGGGCCCTTGTCAGGGCTTTATTTAAGGCCTCGTTAATGCAGATGTTTAAATTGGTCCCTCTTTAAGAAAGTGCTTGAGTATGTTGTTAAAAACCATAGCACTGTGCACTTAAAATCAGTGCATGCTGAAGTGCAGTCAGAAGTGGGTGTTATAAGGTCTATACAGAAATATGTCTTTAATGCAAAGCTTTAATGCAAAGCTTCCTATCAGTGACTTGTTTTTAAATAACAGTTTATTTTGAGGGGAAACTCAGGAGAGTTGCTTGGGATTTTTTTTTGTGTGGGGCCTTGAAGGGGTCAAACGTAGGTGTGGGACAACTCATAGAGCTGCAGGAGCAAGGTGTGTTCCAGACTCTGCCTCCTGATGCAGCTCAGCAGCATCCTGGGGGATGCAGGACACGGCCACGTGCTGGGGCATCCCTGGCCACGCT
Organism: Climacteris rufus; assembly: GCA_013398175.1. NCBI lineage: Eukaryota > Metazoa > Chordata > Aves > Passeriformes > Climacteridae > Climacteris > Climacteris rufus. The sequence continues at coordinate 447,643 of VZRZ01008250.1, forward strand.
GGAAAAGCCCCAGCAGGCAGCTTGGCTGGGGGACCACCAGCAAGAGTGGGACTGAAATAACTCACTGGCACAAGCCTGTGTTTATGGAAAGCTTTTTTCTGTCCCTTGCCTGTTTGGGGATGTTGGATGAGTTTGGATTCAAGCGCAGGTTTGTGTCTGGGTGTAACACACAACTCCAGTGGAAACCCTGACCAGCTGATGCCTCTGCTGTGTGGGACTGAATGTTTTCCCTCGCTCAGAGCAGTGGTGACCTTTGCAGCTGTGCCTGCAGAGGTCCTGGTGCTGACGAGTCACCCACATTTCCCTGGCAAGTGGCATCCTTTGGGTGATTGCTCTGGAAAGCTTCTGTGGGTGCTGCCTCCTCCCCCGGGGAGACACCTTCCCACCCAGCCACATATTGCTGCTTTCTCCAGCACCAGCTAAACAGGTGGCAAGATTCAAATCACCCCTCTCTGAATGGAGCTTGCTCTCCACAATAGCCCACCAGAGGCCTGTTTTGTTACAGAACATTGATTAAATAAATATTCCTATGCATACAAAAGAGGAGAAATCTGTAACAACACTCTGTAGTTATTTTTCCATTAACGGCAAGGAGCTCTCTCTAATTTTCCTGCACCTTTCAATCTGTTTCCCTGTCTCCCTCCCTTCCCATCACTACCAATACCTCCAGGTGCATGAGGAACATACCAAGAGCACACATTCCCTGTGCTTCGGGTCATAGCTCCAGCTCACTGTGCTTCAGGGAATGCCCCCAGCCCTGTGCAGGGCAGAATTGACTGTTCCATGCATGTGGTTTTGTTTAACTTGGTATTTCATGTTCAGTATCAGCATTCCTTGTGCTAACTAACCTCCATTAATTTGTATAGCAGCAGTTAAAAATACAATTTTGCTATACCAGCATTTTGCATAATATTGACAATTGGGACAGATTATTTGACTTCTGAAGAACATCTTTTTTCTTCTGTGCTCTTCTGTGACCCCTGATTTTTAAAACCTTTGAGGCAGAAGTTACTGCTCTGTGGTTTGTGCTGATGGAGGTGTGTGTGTGTTTTGGAAGAAAAGCACCTCAGACTCAGATCCTGGCAGCCACAGGCAGCTCCACTGCAAGCAGCAGCTCTGATTTGGTATAAAATGGTGGCATTTGAAAATAAATAGAGGCTAAAGGATTCATGCAGGGGGAAAATAGCTTTACTGGCTTTAAGTTCAGCAGATATCTATCTCAAGAAACAACTTTTGATTGAACAAATATCTTGCTGCAATAAATGTGGAGTACAAGGAAATACCATGGCTTTACTTTGGCTCTACATTGATGTGATAGAGATAAAAATCCACCCCAAAGAGAGTAACTCAAATTTAGCTTTTTTTTTTTTTGTTTTCACCCCAGGCAATGATATCTATTACTTTGGAAAAAACTGGAGTCAGCATTTCTATATCATCATTTTTCTTATACAAATTTAGAGCAGTTAAATCACAGAGCTGTTACTCTGGAGAAGTAAATTGTGTAATATATTTTTTCAGGTTTAAAGACCATAAATGAAGCCTTCTTTCATTATTTGCATTTGTCTAAAAATACAGCCACAGTTGGTTAGATTTAGGATCAGCCTTGGAGAAGTACCTGTTTGGATAAAAGGGATCATCCAGGCACTCCTAAGGTGTGGTGGGATTGCCATGGCTGAAATGAAGCTGTGCCAGCACACTCTGCTCTCCCCAGGGAGGGAGAGAGAGCTTTGTGTGGCTGTGGCAGAAGCCCAGTTCTGTCTGCTCTTGCTTACCATGGGCAGTTAGTTGGAAGTGACACTAACCTGAGTTTAATTCTAGTTTTACATTGCAACAACATGCCAGCTGTTCCCTGTATCCTTCCGTGACACTGCAATGTAATTATTTTTTTGTTATCTTTCAGGATGTAATTTTATGTCGGTGTGCTTTCCCACTCACCCTTTGGCACAGAAAGTGTACAGCTAATTCATTTTTCTGGGAACATGAGGAAGCAAGGGAGAAAATCTCCAGTTCTAGGGCCAAGGGGCTGTGCTGAAGGCAGCTGAGGAGCGATGAGCAGGGAGGGGAGGCCCTGTCTCAGATGGAGTCTGAAAGCCACTGGGACCTGTGCAGTGATTAATGGTGTCGTTGCTTTTTAGCTTCATCAAAAGGTTTCAGTGTAAGAGTTTCTAAGGAATGCTGATATTCACAGGAACCTATCAAAGGGTACAGAAGATATCAAATGAGCAAGCAGGAATGGGAGTTAATTACTGAACAGTGATTACTCTGATATAACCAATTATTGGATCATTAAATGTTTATTACCTTTTTTATGCTCCTTTCCCTCGTAAGTGCAGTTTTGTCCTCATAGTATTAAAAAAGGGGTGGCTGTAATGCATAAAAAGCCTTTTCAAAAGCTGGCAGGGACTGCAGGGCATCTCACCCCAAGAGCGGACAGGCCGGCTGCTCGCCCCGCTGTCCCTGGCTCGGCGGATCCGGGCTCAGGGGCTCTGCACCCTCTTAAAGCCAGATGATCTCACTTCTGGGAAGGGCTGCAGGGGGTGCAGCAGCAGGAGCAGGGCACAGGCTCCATCACAGGCTGTCTGCACGTTCACTGCCCTCCCAGGGCTGGGGTTTGTTCCTTCTGCTCTGCTGGAAGCCTCGGTGGCTTTTGTGCCCGTCCATCGCCCCAAGGCCCTTTCCAGGCCTCCCTAAGGACACGGTGGCACAGCCTTCAGCTTCCTTGGCCTCCCAGCATCTCTGCCTCTCCGGTCACTAAGCCTCTCTAAAGAATGAAGTTTCCATTGCAAGGCTGACATGATGCTGTTTGAGAGCCAGACATAAACTCTGCACTGGACGTCTGCAGAGTGAAAAATACCATCTTTTCAAGCCGAGCACAGTTATTTTGGATGACATTTGAGGGTTTAAAATGTTACAGCAATTTTTAAAAATACGGCTATTTGTGACTTTCGTTGATGATCCTTAAATGTTGAGTTGTTTAAGCTTCATATCTGAGGAGAAGTAAGGGTCAGGGGAAAAAAATAAAAAATTAAATTAAAAAAAAAAATCTCTGTCAGCAGAGCATTTCCTGGCAGTGGCCTGTCCTGGTCTGTGTGTGCATGGACCTCGTGCCCCCGGTGGGTGTTTGGGGGCAGGTGGGGACTCCTGGGGGTTCCTCCAGCCCTGGTGTGTCAGCAGCCCCCAGCAGTGGGGTTGGTGTGTGTGGGATGGGCAGCCAGGGTGCTCTGCTTGGTGGGGTTTGTGTGTGACCATCAGCAGCTCTGCTCAGTGAGGCCAATTCCTGTGCTTCTGCAGCACTTGGTGTGTGTCACCCCCAGCCACTGCCCCTCTCAGCAGCCACGCTGTTTCATCTCCTGTACACTATGCTGGTAGAGGAAGTTCTCATGAACCAAATTTTTCTGTGCCCTTTATTTTTGAGTTTAGCTTAATCATTTTTATGATCTTCCCTAAGGGATTATTAGTTTTTTATTAATACCTCCCTTTGCCAAGTTGGAAGCTTCATTTTTGAGCTAAACCTTCAGTGAATATTTTTTTTATTCATCTTTTTTTTTCCCTTTTTTTTCCTAGCATAATCCTACCTGGACCTTCCCTCACAAAAGTGATTTTCAGTTTTTATCTCTGACACCTAAGCCCCCATGAAAGTCAGTGGGGAAGGTCATAGGGAATGCACAGCAGAGTTGAAACCAGGAGGCTGTTTGCAGCTTTGTGTTATTACTGTAGGGAAAAAGGAGGAAACTCTGTTAAATCACACTCCCTGTGCTCCTGGGAGCCTAAATTGCTGTCTTCTCTGCACTGCTGTGTCAAATCAGTTATGTGCCAGTTGGGACCTTGCCCTTTTTGGAAGGACTCTTCCTCCTCCTCATGGATTTTTCTGTAATCCTTCAAAGGAGAACTTTATTCTGGGTTCATTTCCCTATTTTTCTTAAAAAGTAAAATAAAAATAGAGCAGGTTTACTTTGCAGAGCAAATATTATGCAGGTCACAGCTTCCTCCTGTGCATGAGGATGGTTTTGTCCCCGCAGTGGAGTCAGGACTTGCCAGCGATGCTTAAGGATGTGTCGCTCGCAGGAGCCCACGATCCCACAGAGACATCTGCACCATCACTGCATTAAACACCATCACTCTGAATATCCAGCAGGGAATCTCAGTTGTGAGAGGCCCCTTTAGTCTGCTGCAGTCACAGTTTGGGGGCTGCAGGCTGCTTTGGGGCTGCCCCGGCTGTTGAGGCCACGGGACGCACGGCCTGGGCGCTCGGTGCTCTGCTCAGCAGCACGTCTGTGATTATCCCTCCCTGACAGCCTCACTGCAAAATAGAAATAATAATAATAATGAAACGTCCCTCAGGATTTCCTTTTAATGACTGAACACACAGCAGCAGTTGTAAACTGTCTTGGTAATGTCACAGCCTCTCGGAGACAGGCGGAGGGTGGGCGAGGATCCCAGGAACACGGCGAAAACAAGGCGTCCTGTGTTTCAGAGCCTGTACAGAAATGTATCGTGGTTGCAAGGCCGTGGGAGATGAGCCAGTCTCCAGGACTGCTACAAATGTTATATTTCAATGAAAGGTCAGCCAGAAACAAGGTCAAAACAAGCCCGATACACAGAGCAAACAGCGAAGCTGCGAGGCGCAGATAAAGGTTAATGTGAAGGGCTATTGGCATTAGTGCAGCATGTGGTCAGCTTGTGCAAAGCAGGGGCTCAACCAGGAGGTAATGAGGAGGGTTTACTCTAATTCTATTATAATGTATAATTAACTAGCATAATTGATAGCAATTTTCCCAGTGTGTCTGTGGGTGTGTGTACGTGTACGTGAAGTCTCATTTTCGGCTTTTGTGTTACTGCACCATTGCCTTGGGCCCATGGGAACCCTTCAGTGGCTCCCAGGGCTTGAGCTCACTGTATTGCTCAGTCTGGGGATGCAGAGGGGCAGCAGGGCTTTAAAAAGCCTTTTTTTAATCATCCCCTGGAATTAGACACTATCTAGGTGGTACCCTGGATAAGGCAGCCTGCTGCTGGTAAAGGTCTGTAGTGCCAAGAGCTCGGATGAAGTCAGTGTTTGAAGAGGGAGTGAGGGATGGGTCAGCCCCATTTCTTTCTGGCTTGTTTGTACCCTTTATTCTCAATATCCCTGTGAAAACAGTGAGCTTGAAGTGAATTTTACCTTTGTGCTCATCATTTTAAAGGATAAAGTTCACACTTTGTTGCTATGCAGGGATATAAGCAAACTCGTGTTTGAACCGACTGGGGATTTTAATTTTCATGGAGCACAAAGATGACAAATCATTGTGGATTCCTCTGCCCTTCCTCTGCAGGGCAGAAAGCAAATAAGCTAAATCTTCCACTGCCCCAACTCAACCCAAAACCAGGCTGTGATGCTCTCCTGACCTGGTGATGTTGGGGGTTTGGTTGGGTTGTGGACAGGTGGGAAACCTCTGCTCTGTCATTGCTGCAGGATGCCTGGAAGTAAAGTGGCTCACTGAATGTAAAATTAGGCTTTTCCCACATGGCTGATGTTGTTGGCTTGCAGGAGGCCTTATTGTACCTACTGTTACATCCTGATGCAGTGTGAAAACATCAAGGAAGGAAATTTAGGGTGGGTTTTGTGGTTGGTTTTTTTTTGGTAAGGGTTGAATGATATATCTCAATGGCTGTTTTACTTGTCCACTTTCTTGATTTTGCAAGGTACAATTGGGGGCAAACATTACTATTTAGTTATTTTTTCTCTTTCAGTGTCAGGCAATCCACATTTTTCAAATGTAAATGCAAATAACCCTCTTCTCCATTCTTAATCGCTTAGGATGGGAAACCTAAAGGCCATATTCTTCCTTGAGAGAGGGATTTACCCTTCCAGCTACATTAAATGTTAGCTGGGAACATGTGGCTAAAGGCTCCCAAAGACTAAGCTGAGGCTCTTCCCTTGAGGTTCTAGTTTATTTGGAAATTTAATTTGTAATTTTTTTTTTTCTTTCAAAGGTTATGCAACTCTTTAAGCCTCTGATTTTAGGTCACTCTGCCTTTTACAGCCAGATCCGCCTCATCAGCGAGGAGGCTCCCTGAGGACTGCAAAAGACTCAGGCTTAGTGTTATCCAGGAAAAATGTGTATAATAGTTGTATTATAAAATAGCAGGTAATGTAACCCTGTCTGTTCGCCTGGCGAGTGCAGTGTGAGTGGTGCTGTGGTACAGTTGCATGCACTTAAAGCCCTTTTGGACAAAATAATGCTAATTGCCCAGGGCTGAACGATGCCAGGGGCTTAGAAATACTTACCAGTACTCAGAGAGGGAGCCAAGAGAAGTCAGGTGGAGAAATCAGGGAGATTGGCTCTCATGCAGAGTTTCAGTGTCTGAGGCACTGCTAAATCTAGTGAAGGATTAATAGCAAAATAATCCTGCTTGTCCAGGAAACCCGTGACAACATGAAGGTTTGAGATCAGTGTGATATGCTTTAGAAGGAATATAATAATAAATTCACAAGTCCCCAGAGATAGAAACCAATTGCTATTCATCCTGCATCACTTCTGAGCTTTTCTACGGTTTGTTTCCTGTTCCAGTGATATGAGAGATCCCTTTCCACTTCAAGTCTAGCATCATTTCCCTGCTGGCTTTCACCAGGACCCATAACAATGCTCCAAATCCAGCAAAAATTCCCCTGTTGCTCAGAACCAATTCCTCTAACCATTTGAGGAGCTTCATCCTGGACCTAGGTGGTCTGTACCATTCTCCAGTGCCATCAGGATTCTGGCTGCAGAAGTTGCATTGAAATGGGAATGGAAGTAAGGTGGCATTGGAGAGGCTAGAGGTGTTGTGGTTTGTTGTGTTTTTCTAAAAGCCCTGGTGACTGCTTAACATTCAGCTCTTGTTGATCTGTTGCCATTACATGTGAATGCTGGAAAATCTCACCTCTATTTTGCTGCTTTTTCCCCTGTGTTTGTTATGAGGTGTGTTGAGATGCTGTGGTGTTTTGCAGTGTGTTGGGTGTCTCTGGGGCTGATGCCCCAGCTGTCTACAAGGGGTGTGGAGCTGCCACAGCTTCTGCTCATGGCCTTGTCCAGGGCTGCTGGGGCTGATCCTGACACCCACTCCAGCCTCACTGCTCACAGCCCAGCAGGGCTGGACTTCTCTAAGCATTTTGCAAGATGCTAAGGAGGTGAAGGATACATAATACATGGGGGCAGAACTTCTGTTTCAAAGCCTGTTTCCCTGATTTATCCTTGAGTGATGTGGGTTGGTCCGTGTCTCCCATAAAACTGTGCCCATGAGTCAGGACTGGTTGGATTTTGGGTAAACCTGTGGCTCCAGTGATGCTGGTTTTACCATGCTGACAGTGCCCATGGGCATGCTGTGTCCTGCTCACCCTCCATCCATGAGGCCACCTTGTCTCCAGCTGCCTGTACCCCATGCATCTGCAAAAATAACCCAGAGCAGGGTCCCTGGTGCTGCCCCAGCAGGGGCTGGGAGGTGACAGGGATCACAAATATTTGGGCCATCTCTGTGTTGCTGAGGGCACCTCGGTGCTGAAGGATGCAGTCAGCTGCAGCTCCTCTCCAGCACTGGAGAGCTTGCTTTCCCTGAAAGCACTTACGTTTTTAAGCCATTTATTTTCCGTGGCACTGAGGCATTAAACATTTTTGCTCGTGTTTTGTTGTTTTTAGTCTCTGTAGGAGCAGAGGGAATTTATTCAGTGTCTCAGGCCGGTAATGCAGGGGCTGAGGAGGTGCTTGACTGCCTGACTGGGCAGGCAGAGGCAGGGATGCTGCTGCCTGTGACATCTTCCTGCTGAAGTGGGATGTCAAGATCGGAGATCCTTTTCCACTTAGTGTACAAGAGCATTAGAACAAAAGGAAACAGAAAGCAGCCCTGCACCACAAAAGAAACCAAACCAAAACCCCTCTGGCTAAAGTATATTTTTAATGTTATGAGCAATTTCAGACAGAAATTGAATGAAACACTTTACCTGAGTGTTGATGGATCTGCTGGGGTCAGAGGAATTATGCTGGTTTACACTAGCTGTGTGTGTGATCCTTTTTTTTTCCCTTTGTTTTGTGGGTTTTTTTTCCATTCCAACTGTGCTCACAACAGATGGTGATTATTATGTTTGTTCAGATCAATGAATATTAAAAAAAAAGGCAAGACAAAAAATACAAAAAATGCCCTTCAACTCAATAGAGTCACTCGGGGTTCAGCTGTAGCCTCTGGGTTTTCATTTGGACAATGTTAAGTTATAGTAACTTAAATGGAATTTTTATGAGCAATTGTTTTGCCATGAAACAAGATCTCCCATGGCACTGACCCGGGCAGATATCTGCCCTGTGGATGTGCCAGCCAGCTCTGGGAGCAAGGCCTGCCCTGCTGGGACACTGCTGAGGGGGGAGATGCTGCAGGTGCCCACGGACCTGCTCCTCTCCCTGCTTCCCTGGAAAAGACACTTGTGTACAAAGCAGGCATTTTACTAGCATGAGAGATTTAAAAGCACATCAAAATAAATTGTTTGAGACAGAAGCCAAAATCATCTGTTGGTGTAAATGGGAGTATGAGGAATGAACAGCTGGGGTGAGATTAGGAAGAGATGGTCATGGATGGCAGTGGCAAAAGAAGAGCTGCATTTCCCCCTAAACAGAGGTGTAAATGCTGCTCTCCAGCATTTCCTCCTGACTTGTTCAGTCTTGGTTTTACCTCAGCAAAGCCTCCTGTGCTAGGATCAACCCCTGGGGTGTGAGGACACACAGATACTCACTGCTGAATCTTTCCAGAGCCGGTTTTCCCAATGCTGCAGAGCACTGCCGGTCTGAGGGAGCGAGGATTCCTTTTGGCACAAGTGTTCCCTTTGGAGCACAGGTTCCCTTTGGTGCAGTGGCTTTGTTGCTGCTGTGAAGGCTAAAGCAGAGTCCTTTGTGGTGTTTGAGAGATGAATGAGTTATTTGTGGCCAGCCCTGCTCCCAGCATTTGCAGAGAGGATTTGTGCTGCCTTCACCACTGTGTGATCAGACCCCTTTGTCCTTGTCCATGTGCCCCCAGGACGAGCTGATAGCTCAGTGGGATGTGGAGCTGCTGAGCTCTGCTGAGTGCTCAGCCTGTGTGCTGGGGGCTTGGCAAAGGGTCCCGGTAGGAAAGGGAGGCTGTAGGAGTGCTTAAAATGGCAGGGATTTCAGAAATAATAATAATAAATGTAACAAATCACTTTTATATGGGCTGGAGGAAAACATAAATTAATGTCCCTGCTGTGATTTTGAAGGGATTTCCCCAGCTCAGAACAGTGAGTGCCCAGGTGAAGAAAGCAGAGGGAGAGGATGGTGCTTTTGGCCTGAGGAGCTGCTTTGAGAGGGAAGGAGGGATGCTGGAAACTCTGGGTGAGCCGGGCTGGCCGCAGAGCAGGGCTCTGGGAGGTGGTGCAGTGGAACCCCAGCCAGCCTGTCCATGCCTTTCCTCCACTCCAGACACCTCCCTTTACCCCCAGATGCTTCTGTGCAGGAACTGGAGCTCTTCCCTCTCAGTGCAGGTGTTCCCACATGTGGTTTGCTCACAGGCAGCTCAGGTAGGATCTCTCCTCAAATTTTGTGGAGTTTTTTTGCATGTTTTGGATCAAGTCTGATTGCAATGGCCTGTTCAGACAGCAGAGCCATTTCCTGCTCTCTCTGGAAGAGCCTGCAGGCGTTCTCCTGCTGTGGGCAGCCTGATTTGTCCTCTTCTGGGCACTAAAGATGAATATTCTTTTAATTCTACTACAGAGGAGCAGAAAGGAAGCAAGAGACTAAATGTTTTGGGAGAAGGGGGAAATGGGGAGCAGAATGAGGCCAAACACTACTGGTGTACAGTTTAGGAATTTTTCCCTTCTGTTTTGTAGTTATCTGATTTGTAGAAAATTTGTGATTTTGTCCTGCCCATACAAGGCAGGCTCAGTGCAAGTGGCTGCTCAGAGCAGAAGGCAGAGAGTCCACTGTTGTGCTGACAGTGCTTGTAAACTAATTCCTGTTTTCAGAAGTATCTGTACCATTGCATCCTGTAGCTCAGCAAGTTGGAACCTCCCTGTAGGTGTGCAGAACTGTGGGTGTTTCCAGGTGACTGGCCTGGGAGTTTCCCTGGAGTGGGACCTTGGTGCCCAGTTCCCTGTGGGTGCTGGGGTCCAGCCTGAGCCCCCTGTGGGTGCTGGGTCCAGCCTCAGCCCACGATGGGTGCCAGTGCTCTCCAAGCACCCAAACCCACACACACAGAATGGGGGGTGCAGCACCCAAATCCACACACACAGCATGGGGGGTGCAGGACCCAAATCCACACACACAGCATGGATGGGTGCAGGACCCAAATCCACACACACAGCATGGATGGGTGCAGCACCCAAATCCACACACACAGCATGGATGGGTGCAGCACCCAAATCCTCACACACAGCATGGATGGGTGCAGGACCCAAATCCACACACACAGCATGGATGGGTGCAGGACCCAAATCCACACACACAGCATGGATGGGTGCAGGACCCAAATCCACACACACAGCATGGATGGGTGCAGCACCCAAATCCACACACACACAGCATGGGGGGGTGCAGGACCCAAATCCACACACACAGCATGGGGGGTGCAGGACCCAAATCCACACACACAGCATGGATGGGTGCAGCACCCAAATCCACACACACAGCATGGATGGGTGCAGCACCCAAATCCACACACACACAGCATGGATGGGTGCAGGACCCAAATCCACACACACACAGCATGGATGGGTGCAGGACCCAAATCCACACACACAGCATGGGGGGTGCAGGGCTGGTTGATGGGTGCAGTCCATGCTTTCCCACACTGGTGGGATGCTCCCTTGCCTTCATTAACTCAGCCTTTGCCTTGGCTTTGGAGCCATTTTCAATCTCAGAGCCCTGGGAATCCCCCAGCACTGGGAGGGGTGTAGGACAGACACAGAAACAGCTGTATGTTTACCAACCCCTGCCTTTTTGTTTGGAGAGTCAAGTTCAGGAACTGGAGCCATGTGAGAACTGTAGTTAGTTCCCTGCACTCTCACTGAGTATAGAATTTGTTCAATACTCACAATAGCACATTTTGTACGAGAACTATCATTCATCTTTGCATGTTTGGAAATTACTGGAGCTGAGGTTAAAACAATCTGTTCTCCTGTGGAGGCTGCAGTGTTGTATTAAAATAGAATATCTCACCTTCAGTGGTGTGGTATTTCATAATACATGCCCCCATTGTGTGTTAAATGATAAAGCACTGTAATAAAATATGTCCAGGTTGTTCTTGCTATTTTATACCCTGTAACATTTTTCTATTTGCATCAGCTATTAAGGTCTACCAAAAGAACCAAACCTGAATGGGGTAGTGTGAGAGAGGATGGGATTGTGCACACAGGATTTTCTACTGGAAGCAGCATGGCTGGGAAGGATGTTGTCAGAAGATAAACCCTCTACAAGGACAGTGATTATGTCAGAAGCTCCTTTGGCTTTCAGGGAGAATAGTTCCAGGGACTTTGCACGGGCTGGGGCATTCACAGGTGAGGATCTGTGGGACTTGTGCTTCTTGAGGCCCAAATTGAGGCACAGCCATTTCACAAGTGAAAAGCAGTCAGTGCTGTGGCCTGGGTCCTGGTTAGTAATGGTCCATGTCACAGTGGGACCATGGTGTCCCTTAACTGGTGACCTTTATTCAGAAGGGGCCTGGGACACGTTTGAGAGCAGGAGCAGGTTCTGCAGGGTGAACACTGGAGCAAGCAGAGCTTGTTTGAGAAGTAGCTGTGCTATGGCTCAAGAAGTTGCTTGTCCTCCTGACTGATTTGCCTGAAAGCTGAAGTGCATTCAGCAGTTAGAGTGACATTATTTCAGGTCCTTGGCATTTGTAAAAGATGCACTTGCTTCTCTCTTTCATCTCCTTTCTCTCCCTTCTCTAACCTGCGTAATTGTCATAAATTGCCTACAATGGGCTTTTCTTTAAAGATAAACTCATTATTCTCCAAGATAAACTCATTCACAGAGTCTGCTCATCACTTGTGTAGCCCCCTCCTGAGAGTATCAAATAGTGAATCTTACTCTGACACTTTAGCTGTGTATTAATAGTATTATAATGAGCATGATAGTTCTGGGCTTTGCAGCCTGAATCAGACACTTTGCCTGTGCTTACAGTCACAGAGTTTTTGGCTGTCCCTTGAGCATGTTCACTGGAGATTTGAAGTAACAAATCATTGTGGTGTATCTGTTGTGCTTCAGTGTGTTGCAGCTCTAATGGCTTAGCCCAGGCTGGTGAAGGCTGAAAGAGCAGCCTGTGATGGATCCCAGTGCTGCCTGGGTCTGTGCCTGCTCTGTCCTGTCCCACCTACCCCTGCTCTGTCCCCAGACACTGGGCCATGGTCTGAGCACTCACAGACCCCAGATGAGCAGAGGAAGGGCCCTCCCTTGGTTGATACACAACCTCCACACAACTCTTCCCCTGCCCCCTAAGGAAATAGGCAGTTCAGGGCTCAAGAGCATTCACAGAACAAATGGAGTATCAGGAGAAGAAGAAGATGCCATCATATTGCTGTAGGCATCCACGGATTGCTGTGTCTGGAATGTGCTCCCTGTCTCTAACAGGTATAATAAAACTGGAAGGGGTGCAGAGATAGGCTGTGAAGGTGATGATCAGAGAGAAAATACAGTGTAGAGAATGGGTGAACAGAGGAGAGCTCTTCACTGGAAAAGGAATGATTAAGCAGGAGTGTGATAAACATTGATACAGCCATGAATAAAGTAGATGGGGAGTGACTGTTCAAGTTCTTCTTCATACCAGACCTAGAGGTGGCAGATGAAGTGTGGAGGCTCAGAACAGGCAGAAGAAGATATTTCTTCCTGCAAGCAGGCAGCGAGCTGTGGAAATCATCACCTCTGGGTGGGTGTGAGAAACTGCTGTGGGTTTGGAGATGTGCTGGAGGCATTTGTGGAAGAGACACAGAGCAAGGCTGCTAAAGAGCATGACTCAGATCCCTAGTCACAACTTGTGCAGGTGGCTGATTATTCTGGGGAGACTCATTATGCTCTGAGCCTGTTTTGATGTTCCGTAGACCTTCAGCACAGGCTGCTGGCAGAGCCCCCGGCGAGGTGGGTCCGACTGGGTCAGTGTGACACCTTCTCTTCTCCTGGGAAAAGGCACAGGGGTAGCTGGAAGCATCTGGCAGGCTGGGCTGAGCCCTCAGCTCTCCCTGAAGCACGCTGCTTTCCAGAGGGGTCATGGTTTGGGGAGAAGGAAGCTTTTAGGAAGTTGACTTAGATTGGATTCTGCATTCTTTTTGTTTGTTGATTGATGGGAAGCTTCTGTAGGATGCCAAGGAGCTCTTGCCTCTCAGTCTCTGCAAGTAAATACTGTTTTTCTTTGTCCTCTTCTCCAGATGTGTTTTAAAATTACTGCTTTGTGCTGGTGTTGCTGAAAACAGTGAGATCCCTCTCACAATGTTCCATTTTTCCAAATTCTTTCTTGTTCTTCCAACTCCTTTGAATGATGTCTGAATGCTTCTCTGCAGCCTGATTCCCTTCTTGCATTAGTCAAAACTGTGAAAAAGCCTCACTAAAATCCAAATGTACAAATGAGGTGAGGTGCAGGGAGCAGCGAGAGCCTTCCCTGCAAGAAGCAGGCACTGTTGTTCCATTGCTCTGGGGCTCTGGAGGAACATGGTTCATCTAGCAGTGGGCTCAATAAAGATGCAAATTTTATACCTTCATCTTCTATTAACATCAAAAAAAGATCAGCATTGTAGGAGGAGAGTGGCTGTGTTACAGCCTGAGCTCGTTGGTCTTTGTTCTGCTCTTCTGGTCCTCACAGGCACAACTTCCAGTGAGCCCTTCTTTGTTTGTCTGCCTGGTGTTGGAGGATGTCTGTGGTTTTCCCTACCCCTTCCAGGAAAAGAGGTGGCTTTGGCACATGTCATCTGCATAATGATCATAAATTGCCTACAATGGGCTTTTTTCCTCCCATAAAAAGAAAGCACCCTTTTCCTTCTTTAATAAAAAAAGAATGAAATAAATAAAACCCCTAGACAAAACCCAGTAGATGATAAACTGCCTTCTACCTGCAGTTTCCCAATTAGCTAATTATAACACACATTTGCACACAGGCTTTTTTAAAGCAGACTGTTGCTATTCTCTTTCTGTACAAGGTTTTTAGTCACTGTACATCTTGTGTCTTTAAATAATGTATTAGGAACATTTTCGAGTCTGTAAGTGCTTTTTTAATGAGTGTGAAGATTTTAATGGGACTAGATTGCTTTTCATGACATTTCAGAGTGACTTAATTGTAACAATGTTGAGAGGCTGTATTTTAAAGTTTGCTAAGTATGTCTGGTGTGGATTGTAGTCAAATGCTTTAAAGACAGAATGGCTGATGAGATCAGATATAGCTTCTCTTTTTTTAATCTCAGCTTTGTTAAAGAGGAGAATCTGCAAAGTTGGTATGAAAGAAGAAAATGAAGATTCTGAAGGTCTAAACCATTGGTGGTTGTCTGTTCACCTTAAGCCTATTCTCACTGATTTTCACAGATTATTTCCTGTATTGCTGGGCTTGTACTTGGTGCTTCTGTAGTCACTGATGGGGCTGTGGAGGGCTTGTGAGATATTTTTGTTATTGCTATTTTTTTTTAAAGCAGCAGCTGGATTTGATACAGGAGTTGCATTCAGCTTTAGGTGCATTTAGTCAATTTTCTGAAAGCGTTACAGACTGTTTTGGGATGGCTTTTAAATCTGTGGCCAAATGGCAGGTCAAGGAATTGTCATTAGTCTCCATCAAAATGTGGGCTCTGTCCTGAGCCTCTGTCCCTTCCAGCTCCCTCCTGTCCAAGCCAGAGCAGCTCTGTGGAAGAGGGAAATGTTAAACAGGAGAGAGCCCAAAGGAATCCAGGCATAACCTATAGCAGCTTGTACTGCTTTCCTTACACAAACACCTTGTGCACAGGAAGGGCAAAAGGAAATAAAATAGCATTATAAAAATACTAAGGCAAAAAAGAGTATTGGAGTGCAGCAACGTGAACGAGCATGAAGTTATTTGCATTTCTTCAGTCTTTTCTTTCCAAAGACTTAAACACTATTCACTGAGCACAAATGAAATATCTTGGAGTGCTCTCCTGTGGGACAGGGCAGCCCTGGGACTATTGAGTGACCTGCTTAGGGTCACCTGCAGCATCTGTGGCAGAGCCAGACTCAGATCTGCAGGACTTGACTCCATGGATTTAACTAAGCAGTGGGGCCACTTGTTCCTGGCAGGGCTTCTAGAAGTGACAAAACTTTTTGTTTAAGAAAAACAGAACTATAATTTAATTTGAGTTAGCTCCAACCTACATCCAAGGTAATTTCCTGAATGCAGATTTAATTCTCACTTTAAAAGAAGAGCAGTGTTTAAGCATTTTAAGGGACTTTGAGAGCAAAACCTGGCTTTTCTCATGAACGCCACAGCGAAAAGATTTGGGATGAGTCAGACAATTTGCATGTGAAGTTATTAGTATATGCCAGTGTTAGATTTCACTTGACTTGCCTAGAGGTCTCCTGTACCTTGGCATGGGATTGGAGAACCCTTAATATTTGGCAATGTGCACCAGGCCAGAAACTGGTGATGGTTGCACCTGAATATGAGGCTGTTGGAGTCCATGGAGGCCCTCTGCATTACAGAGCTGAGCATCTCCTGCCTTCCATCCATCTTGGCTTTCTTTTGGTGTCTCCTGAAGTGCTGGTTCTGTAACCTCCACTCGCTGTTCACAACCACAAATTGCTATATATGAGCCAGTCCCTAAAACAAAAATATACCCTGTGCTGTGCCTGTGGTGTATTTTGATTTTGCAGCTCGAAGGGATGAGTGATAGTATTTATTTTGCAGCACAGGCAATCCAAGAGGGCCAAGCTGCTGACAGAGGGATTTCTGTAGGGGCAGGGTTGAAGGCTTTTGGAGGAACATCACGTTTCTGAGCTGTCAGTAACATGCATTGGGCCTTTTAGCCTTGATTCTAAAAATAATTGTTTCCACTGGGAAAATAATGGGCAAAAATACTCATTTAAGAAAGAAGTCACATGAGAAGGTGTTTGGGGAATGAGGAATCCCTTCCTCACCGCCTGGTAAGTCAGGATCAGCTCAAGTGGTTCATGTTTCCTGGTGTGCCCATGCCTCTCAAAGTTTGGCCTGTTGGGAGGGCTGAATTACAGCGTTGGACAAATCCTGCCCAGAGGCTGCTGCAGGCTTTCATCTTTGCTCCTTTCCTCTGATGGATAGCACTGAGGAAGAGATGCCTAAACTAGTCCTTGAAAATAAACATAAAGGAGGGCCTGGATAGATGTGCAGTCTTGCTGAGCCTGCCCAGTGCAGGCTGAAGTCACTTGGCACTGCAGCTGCTCCTGGGGTGCCTGGAATGGCACAGATGGATGTGTGACAGCCACAGTCACGCCTCAGGTGGAGCTGGGGCTCAGGACTTGCTTCAGTGCAACCTCCTGAATCCTGAAGATCTCTGTTTGCCTCAGACTTGCAAGGACAGGGATGACAAATGAGCAGAAACCTGCAAAAGCCACACCTGGATGCTCCAGATGTTGCTCCAGGCCCGCTCACTCGCAGGTGCTTTCCCTGCTGTGCAGTGGGGGCTGTGTGTGCACAGCTGACAGTCCATTGGTGTGTGGAGCTTTTCTGGGGGGATTATGGACACTTCTCAGTCTCTCTGTCAGCCAGAAGTGCTTGCCAGCCTGTGAGCTGCCCTTTGCTTTCCTCTCAGCCTGGGATTTAAAGAATGTGCACTGAGGATCTCTGTTTAACCTGTGGGGAAAGGAAATGTTTTTGTTAGGGCTAAAAGCCCCTGAGGAGATGGTAACTCCTGCACTTGCTCATCCCTCCCAGGGCCCTTGCTCACTGGCAGAGGGTAAGTGCTCATCAGTGTGATTTATAGCCTGGCCTTGGCTTATCACAGGAGCTGTCTGCAGAGCCCTCTGTCTCCTGGCCAGCCTCTCTCCTGTGACGTGCTGGCCCACGGCGCTGTCTGGCTGTGTGTGTCTGTGTGTCTG